>JAJIBD010031476.1:0-10756 GCA_021461705.1 Cryptotis parvus
CACAGACACTTGGCTCAGGGCCCCACACACACACAATGAGCCGCTGCTTTCCCTTGGGCGCTTTGGGGCTCCAGCCCCGCCCAAGGGAGCCCTCAGCCCGCAATCGCTCCTACAGCCCCGAGGGCACCTGGCCGCCGGCCCCTCTCAGGTCGTCGGAGCGCTGGATCCACCTACCCATTTGAGCCCCGGGTCCCCGCCACGCGCGCGCGAGATCGGAGGCACTGTCCCTGCCCGTTCCGGGCGAGGCTACAAGCTCACCGCGCGCCAGCGGAGTCTGCGCCGCCGGAGAGGATCGGCTGCGCGCCGCCTGCCCAGGCACGGGAGGCGGCAGCGGGGCTCTGGAGCCCCGCGGGAGCAGAACTTCGGCGCCGCAGCAGGTAGCATATTCTGGACCAGGCAGCCACTTTGATCCCGCGCGCCACGCGGATGCGCCGAGTGGCCAGCCGGCGGAGCCAAGGCTGAAGCGCGCCGGTGCGGCTGCCTCCAGCTGGGGCGAGGCTCAGGGAGCGGCGGCCAGCCGGGCTGCGGAAGCCGGAGGAGGCAGCTCAGGCGAAGAAAGCAGGGGTACGGCGAGGCGGCGCCCAGCTGGCCAAATGAGCGGAGAGGAGGCAGGCGGCGGCGCAACCCATGAATACGGAGCCACGGCGGCGGCGGCGGCGGCGGCGGCGTAAAGCCGCGCAGCAGCAGCAGGAAAAAAAATTACAGAGGCGGAAGCCAGAGCGAGAAAAGCGCTGGACGAGCGAGCCGAGAGGAGCGAAGGGCCTCGGGAGTAAGGGGAAGAAGACGCGGAGAGGCGAGGCTTCCCAGGGGGGCGGAGGCCCGAGCACGAGGGGCGAGGGGCCCCGCGGCCGCTCGGTCCGCACCGACCGCCGCTGCCGACTGCCCGGGAGCCAGCCGGCCCTGCAAGTTGCGCGCGCTGCGAATGCCAGGCGTGCCGCTTCCGCCAACGCCCCAAGAGACCGAGGGCGACCCCACTCCTGCACGGCCCAGCGTCCCCCCCACCCCCACAGCTGCACCTCAGCTTCACTCCCGGCCTGCCACACCCCGCCGAGGCCCCTCTCCGAGAGTCCCCTGGAACCCGCACCCCACCCTGTGCGGGAAGTTAGGGGTGGCCTTTCCCTCGCCCTTAGAACGGAGCTGAACCCCGCCTGCTCCCACAAGCCGAGGGTTAGGAGCCTCCACCACACACCCTGAAATTCCAGCACAGCACCGCCAGGAGGAAAAGGCTGCGCTCACCCCACCCCCTTGCGTCACCAGAAACCCCCACTCCCCGGCAGCGGCTCCACACCCGCCTGCACGTGGAGTGTCCCTCTTAAGCAGCAACCATGCCGCACTACTCCCGGCCGGACGGAACTGGAGGGGCCAAACACCACCTGTCGGCCGGGACTGTCTCCACTCCGCAGCCCCTCGACCCGCAGCCCATAGCCGGACTGTATCCACTCGCCTGCCCCCTCGGTAACCCGCAGCCCATAGCCGGGACTCTCTCCACGCCTGCCCCCACCCCCACCCGTAACCGCAGCCGGCGGCTCTGCACCTCCCTGACTCCACCTTGGCAGTGCAACAGGTGGCCTGACCGGTTGTCTAAATGGGCTGGGCAGGGTCCCTCCATCTTGGGAGCCCCGACCCGCTGTGTCTCCCAGGGCGCCTTTGGAGAGAAGAACTGAAACAGAGAGCCAGCACCGTTAGAATGCCAGTAGCATCCAGGGCCCAGACTGCAGGCGCCCACTGGCTTCCATTAGAGCTGTGATGTGAGACTGGCCACATCCCTGGGAGGTGCCAGGGAGAGGTGGTTATGCTATACAGTTATGAGGCTTGGCCAGCAGCTGTGGTCAGCCCCTCAGTCCTCCAGCTGACCTGCCCAGGCCTGGGGACCCAATGCTCCCTCCAGTAAGCCCTTGCGGTCTGGGGTTCTGGGCCTGGCAGCCAACCCCTCCAGACTTGGGCCCTCCTGTGAAATCCCGCACTGACGTTCTTCAGTCCACTGCTCTCCGCGAGATTCTGGCAAAGCCCCAGCAGAACCACTCAAAGCTCATGGGCCGCAGCACTGGGTGAGCACCGTGACTGCCTGGTGAATAAATGCTGGCCCAAACATGTGCTCTGCGCCTCCGGAGAGGCCCCGTGCCGGCTCACTTACCACAGGAAGTCTCTGGCACAGCGCCACCTCATCTGCTACCGCCTCTTTATGCCCAGCACGGATGGGGCCGCCCTTCCTTCCCCCTCACCTGTGTTTAAAAGGGCCCCTTGGCATGTCCCTGAAGCAGGATATGGAGCGAAGGACACAAAGCTCCGTAGGGTGCCCCCCGCCACACACTCCTGGGCTTGGAGCTCCCAGTGGCTTGGCGTGCCTGGAAACAGCCTGCCTGAGAATCCAGGGAGCTGGCCAGTGGTCCCCCTGCCACTCCTCCATTTCCTCCCTGTAGGCCCTCACTGTGATGGGACCCAGAGCCAGGCTGCCCAAGGGGCAGCAAAGCCACTCGGTGGCCGGAACCTGGAGGTCCCGTGCAGCCCGGGGAGGGCAAGGTTTGGGTCATTCTGACTCTGTGCTCAGGACTGACCCATAGGACCAGGGCTGCATGGAAGGTAAGCACCTTAACCACTGTAACTATCTCTCAACCCCTACACCATGGCAATTTTTAATACAAAATATAGTTAATATCATTTGATTGAATGGACAGAGGATGGGAGGGGAGGGATGGAGGGAGCAAGAGGGAAGATGAATGAATGGATGGAGGAAGGAGGGAGGAGTGAAGGAACAAAGATAAATGGATGGATGGATGGATGGATGGATGCGATGGGTGGGTGGGTGGGTGAATGAATGAATGAATAAATGAATGAATGAATGGATGAATGGATTATGGATGGTTGATGGATAGGGAAAGGGAAGGAGAGGGAGGGAGGATGGATGGATGGGTGGATGGTGGTTGGGTGGATGAACGAGTAGATGGATGTGGTAGATGGATGATTAGATGGAATAATTGATGGTAGGTGGATAGATGGGTGGGTGATGGGTAGATGGTAAGATGGATGGATCGATGGAGCGGACAGACGATTTTGGACAGAGACGGACGGACAGATGGATAGATGGATAGATAGATGGATCGAGACGAGACGAGCAGACTGATCGGTGAAGACAGACGGACTGGACGGACAGACGGATGGATGGATGGATGGATGATGGATGGATGGATGGATGGGTGGTAGATGAATGGGCAGATGAATGGATGGGGTGGATGGATGATGGGTGGTAGATGGATGTGGGACGGATGGATGAGTGAGTGGGTATGAATGGACGGGGGGATGGATGGATGGGGGCAGATGGACAAATGAGGAATGATTATGGAGAGAGGATGAATGAATGAATGAATGAATGAATGAAAATGAAATGGAATGAATGAGTGGGAAGAAGGGTAAAGAGATGGAGGGAAGGCGGATTGATGGGGAGGACAGCAGATGGATGAATGAATGGTGAAGGATGGAGGGGGAGGGAGAAGAGAAAGAGAGGCTGGGTGGAGGGGCAGGAAGGGGAGGGTGGGAGGGGCCGGATGGGTGAATGGATTAAACTGAAAATAACACAGGCCATGGCTAATGGGAGGGCAAATTAACCCTAGTGCTCTCCACCACCCCAGCTCCCAGACCTTCCCACCTCTGGCATAATTACCCACCCCTCCCGCAGCTGTGGACGAGGGCACTGGGCAGGGCCTTATACTTTGCAGCGTTAAAAAGAAACTGTCGGCTGGCAGATGGCTGAGCCTATGGACTTGGCCACTGTGAAGGCTTCGCCTAGAGCAGCCTGCCTCGCTGTCCACCACTGTAAGCCTCGGCTCTGGCTGAGCACCCAGCAAGGCCCCGCTAGAGACATAACTTCCGCCTGCTGACCCAACTTACGGGGAACGCACAGACACTCACGAAGACATGTGGAGACAAACACACACACACACACACACACACACACTCGAGAAAGTCCAGCTGGGGTTCCCCACCCTGAAGTAGCAGGTGGTCAGAAGTGACCAGCAGCGCGGGCGGAGACCTTGTGAGGGCACAGACCCACTGTAGCAGCCTATTAGCAGGCCAAGGCCTGGGCAGACCCAGCGTGGCCAGGAGGCGACCAGTCCCCCTGAACACTGCAGAAGTCCCCACCCCACAGAAAAGCAAAAGAATCAGCACCAGCAGCAAGTTCCAGAACATTCTTCCCGCTCATGGCCAGGCTGGCAGCAGAGGCCAGGGCTTGGGCGGCAGGCTGAGTGATGATGCCATTTCCTGGCGACCCGTCAGTGAGGTGAGGCACTGGCTGAGGGTCTCCAACGGAGAACTCTGGGACAGGGGGTGGCATCTTATGCAGCCCCCCCAGGGACACTGAAGGGCGACGGCAGCTGCTGGTAGGGGGACAAGGAAGAACAGGAAAGAGGCAGGAAGTCGTCAAGAAAATGCAGATGCGTCCCTGTGACCCGGGAAGTGATTCCTGAGGTCAACTTTGTCTCCTGCTCTTCCTTGGCCCCCTACGAAGGGACACCCAATGCCCACCTCGTCTGCCCTTGCCGCAGTCAACTCATGGCCCCAAACGGCTCTCCAAGAGAGTTTCAAGGTACAGGAACAGGAGAAAGGGGGTGTGCTGACAGGCCCAGACACCCAAGGAATAGCTCCGGGGGGAACCTGCCCCCAGCCTCCCTACCTGATGGGTTTCAAGTTAGGTTCCCCTAAAGCAGCTCCCTTACACTGGGGCAGTTTTTCCAAACAGTGACTGTTCCCCAGACACACAGACTCTACCAGGACAAGAGCCCATCCCCTCAGCCAGTCCTTGGATTGAGGTCAGAGGCCAGTGTCCTGCTTCCGGGGTCACCCCAGCCCCTTGTCCCCCACCGGAGATAGTGACCCTGGACAGTACGGAGATTCCCAGCCGGACTGGGACGTTCTGAGACAGGGTGTGGGAGGTGGAAGGGACCCCTGTTCCTCAGGTGAGCCAAGGAGGGGATGCCTGCTCCCCTGGGTCCCCCCTCAGGGTCACTCCTACCCCCAGAACTCTCTCACCCTTGGTCCGTGCAGCGCGCTGGCTAGAGCTGCAATCCCTTTGTTCCCAGTTCCAGAATCCAAAATGCTCTGGAAACCTGCCCACTTGTCCCAAGTTCTGGGCAGATTCATTGGGGCAGCAGCAGAAGCGCTATGAGAGCAAGCCGCCCCCTGAGGAGACGCTCCTGTTTCACTGCAGGAATGCCAGAGTTTGTTTGTTTGGGGATCACCGCCCCAAGCTGTTACATAATAGTGTCTCCGCCCAGGCAGATATGGCCCCAAGCACCCCTGACACCCACCACACCCCCTCACCCTCCCGAGGCGCATAGCAGAGACTGGACTGAACCCAAAGTGCCGGCTCAGACTCAGCTCCAGACCCTTCTCGGGAGCAGGCACAAATCCCAACAAGGCAACTGAGCAGTTAGGGGTGTGCTAAAGGGCACCCAAAGAACGAGGGTGGAGCAAGAACAGAGGCGGTAAGGTAGCACAGCAGGGAGGGCATGCGCCTTGCAGGTGGCTGACCCAGGATCCATCCCCCACCTCCCCATCGTCCCAGCCCACATCATTTCTGAGTGCTGGGTCAGGAGTAAGCCCTGAGCTCCTCTAGTTTGGCCCCAAAACACCAGACATATGAAGGATGGGAGTGCTAACCTAGGGCTAACGAGGGTCTACATCTCTGCCTACTGCAAAGGGGCTCAGCAGGTGGGTGCGGAGGTGAGGGATGGGGATATTGGGGTACCCAGGTCTGAGGACAGCGTTAGCGTCTCCAGGCTGACTCTGGGGCCCCCGGACCTGAGAAGGCGATGACAGCCCCTTTCCTCCCTGTCCCTCCGCTTACCGGCTATATAGGTGAAGGGGCACCATGCTCCATCAAGTTGAGGGGATCAGAGAAAGGGGGTGCAGGGGGCAGAAGTGAGCTGGAAGGGAAGGAGCAGGGTGTGGAGCTGGGGGACGGGTGAGGGGCGGGACAGGCTCAGGGTCAGCCAGGGCTCCTGCCTTCCCGGGTCTCGGCTGTCCAAGGAACCGGCCCCTTGATCATCAGATCCGAGGCTGACCCCGGCCACACTGCCCCTTCCTGCCCCTGTATTCCCACCTGGTCTTCCTCCCCCTCCGCCATCCGTCTTTTTCACGACTCAGGATTTTCCAGCCTCTCTGCCACGCTGCAAACTATTCATCCAGCACCTCTTGTCCCGGGGGAATGTCAGCTCCCAGCCAAAAGCTGTTAGGGTTAGGAGAGATGTCGGATGTCAGGAGGTACGATGTCAACATACAATTAACATTTAAAAGCCCTTCTGCCCCGCGCCTGGTGGTCAGTCTGCACTGGCCCCTCCTGCACTGAGGGGGCAACAGCTGGGCCAGGGGCAGAGGAGGGGACACCCGCCAGCTGCGAGGGGCTGACCCAGATCAGGCCACTCCTTCTCCAGTGCTCTTTGCGTCCTTCCCATGAGGCTGCTCACCCCCGAGCATGCACACACGCACATGTCCACACTCACACAACAGCACATGCACACATACGCACACACACCCCAACTCACGACGCACACATGCACACACACACGTGACACTCACATACATGCACACTCACATATATGCACTCACATTCCTACATACATGCACACATGTACAATCTTTAATGGCACACGTGTGTGCACTCCTACACCCACGCATGCACACAACCACCCTGACCCATCAGAAAGGCACGACGCCAGCCACAACACCCTCCTGTCCCATCAGCCCAAGACTTCCAACCCCGCCAGCCATCAGACAGACAGGCCACATGTCCCCTGACTGCCCTGCCGCCTTCTGATGAAGGGAGGGGAGGAAGTGAGGGCACAGGGGTCTCCTGCTGTGTCTGGGGTCTCTCAAGCTGACCCCTGCCTGCAGGGCAGGCTGAGACCCCTGCGGGCTGACTGGGGGGGCTTAGGAATGGGGTGTGAGACCGTGTCTGCACCCCCAGCCCTCCCATGCAACTTCCTTCCTGTCTTTGCTCTTTGCAGAGGGAAACCAGACCGCTGAGAGGACAGCAGCGCCCCAGCAGGGACAGCTGAGAGGACCGAGGCCGGACAGGCCCGCAGCAGCGCCCCAGCCGACCTCCAAGGGGCGCAACAGCTCCGGGTCTCCGGCTCTGCCCTGCTCAGGGGCCCATAGAGCAGGCAGGGGCTCTCCCGGGAAACCCCTGGCAGCGGGGCTGGGGCACGCCCAGGGTCAGCCAGAAGCCAGGACCCAATCGGCCCCAGCCCGCTATTCCAGCAGCCTTGAGACCACCCCCTTAGACTCCCTCTGACCAGGGCCCGCTCACCTCAGCGCCCCCTACCTCACAAAGGTCCCCAAGGGGTCAGCGCAGGGGAGGCAAGAAGAGCCCGCAGCGCCCCTCCCCTCTTCGTGGCGGCATTTTAATGGCATTTGATTGGATCGGTTGCGCTTTTAATCTCCTCCTGGGATTAAAAAGGAGGGTAGGAAAAGAATCTTTAACTCATCAAACTGAAATATTAATAGAACTCCAACCAGCTGGAGGGGGTGGGAGCCCTCCGCACTGGGGGTGGGGGCTGGCCTGAGCCATAGGAAAGCAGGTGGGGCTGGGGGAGGCGGGGTCATGATCAACCACGTGTCCACCCAGAGGGCCCAGAGCCTCAGCCCCAGTCCCAGGCACCGGATTCACCTGGGCCCTCCCGCGGCCCTGCAGCTGGGGCACCTCCCGAGGTACAGGTGACGCTGGACAGTCACACAGGTCCACTCACACTCGGGCTCTGCTCCCCACCACTCCCAGAGCCTGTCTTCAAGGCCCATGGGAGCCGGGGGTGGACTCTGAGGCCCACTGAGACCCGGGGACTGAAGGCACAGGCTCACCCACTCAGGGTCTCCCGCCAGCACAGCCGCCAGAGTGGGACAGGAGTCCCAGGCCAGGAGGAGAGGCCCAGGGGCCCTGATGGTACAGGGAGGGACGGGGCAGGGGCCGCGGACAGTGCAGGGAGGCAGCCGAGCAGCACGCGGGGAGAAGGAGCGACCGGCGGCACCTGGGGACCAGACCCCGGGAAGCAGCAGAGGGCAGCTGCGGGAGCTGCGGGCGCGGACTGAAGCGCCCCGACACCCGGTGAGACGGGCAGGGCTGCCCAGCTGGACGGCAGCCGCGGCCAGGCCGAGCGCGGGCCTGCAGCGCCGCCCCGTGGCCGCGCGCGCGCCTCCTGCAGAGGCGGCGACGGTTGTTTTTCACCTGAGCGGATTCGGGCGGAGGCCGCGGGGGCGGCGGGGGGGGTTTATTTCAGGACTGCTTCCAGCTGCCACCGCCCCCTCGGATTCGTGAGCCGCTCACCTGCTCCGAGAGGGAGGAGAAAGGGACTCCTCGGGTGCCGGGCCGGAGAAGGCCATGGCGGGCTGGGCGCTGGGCTCAAGGTTTGGGGGCGTGGGTACTCGGTAATGTCTAAAGAGGGGTGCCCACGGCAGGAGAATGGCCTCAGACCCTCTGCCTGCCCGTCCCTGCCGACGCAATAGGGCCTGCCAGGCGCGGGGTCCTCCACCTTCCTGCTTGGAACCATGTGGGGGCCACCCAGCACCCCAAACCCATGGGAGCCTGTGGGAACGCGGAGCGCAGCCGGAGCTGGGCCTCCAGGTCCCCCACTAGGCACGACCGGGACAGACTGTCCTGGGGTAGCCCTGAGGGGTCCCAGGACACGCCCCAGGAACTCGATAGGGCGTGTCCTACTCAGGTCGGGAGGGTGCGACCGGCATTCCGGGGAAAAGAGCCATGACGCACGGGGTCGGAGGGAGAGGCCAGTAGGCAGCGCTAGCCTTGCCCACTTCAACCTGGCTTCAATTCCGGGCACCCCGTATGGTCCCCCTGAGCACAGCCAGGAGGACGCCCTGAGCACCGCTAGGGGTGGTCCAAGAAAAGAGCCAAAAGCCTGGGCCAGAGCCATAGCAGGGAGGGCGTTTGCTTTGCAAGCGGACCTGGATTTGATCCCCGGCATCCCGTATGTTCCCCGGAGCACCGCCAGGGAGTAATTCCTGAGTGCAGAGCCAGGAGGAACCCTGAGCATTGCCGAGTGTGACCCAAAAAAGAAAAAAAAAAAGAAAGGAAAAAGAAAGAGCCAAAAGCTGCTACAGGGCCAGAAGAGGTCGTTGGGCTTGCTGGAGGCCGACCTGGTTTATCCCCAGCAGCCAGGGAGCAACCATGAGCATTGCCGGTTGGGGAGAGGAGAGAGAGAGGAGAGAGGAGGAGGGGGAGGGAGGAGGGGAGGGGAAGGGAGGAAGGGAGGAGGAGGGGAGGGAGAAGGGAGGGGAGAGGAGAGGAGAGGGAGAGGAGAGGGGGAGAGGAGAGAGGGAGAGAAGAAGAGAGGAAGAAGAGAGGAAAGAGAGGAAGAGAGGAAGAAGAGAGGAAGAGAGGAAGAAAGAGAGGAAGAAGAGAGGAAGAAGAAGGAAAGAGAGGAAGAGAGGAAGAAGAGAGGAAGAGAGGAAGAAGAGAGGAAGAAGAGAGGAAGAAGAGAGAGGAAGAGAGGAAGAGAGGAGAGAGAAGAGAGAGAGAATTCCCTGAAGCGAAGAAGTGCGAACTCAGTGTGTGGTACCACGTGGGCAGGCAGGGTCCACAGCTCCAGAGTGCAGGCGAGGGTCCCCAGGAGATGTCTGCAGGAGAGTCCCGGCCTCCGCCTTGCGTGGTCACTTCCGGACACCAGTGAGCTGCCCCAGAGACAGAGCCCCAGGGCACTGTAGTAGTGGACAGCGGGCAGGAGTAGTGGACAGCGGTCATGAGGAGTGGACAGCAGGAAGGAGTAGTGGACAGCGGGCAGGAGGAGAGAGGACAGCGGGCAGGAGGGAGAGAACAGCAGGCAGGAGGGAGTGGACAGCGGGCAGGAGGGAGTGGACAGCGGGCAGGAGGGAGTGGACAGCGGGCAGGAGGGAGTTGGCAGCTGGCAGGAGAGGAGACGACAGCGGGCAGGAGGGAGAGGACAGCGGGCAGGAGCGAGTGGACACTGGACAGGAGGTAGAGGACAGCAGGCAGGAGGTACAGGACAGTGGGCAGGAGGGAGAGGACAGTGGGCAGGAGGGGTGGACAGCGGTCAGGATGGAGTGGACAGTGGGCAGGAGGGAGTGGACAGCAGTCAGGATGGAGTGGACTGTGCAGGAGGGACAGGACAGCGGGCAGTAGGGAGAGGACAGCGGGCAGGAGGGAGAGGACAGCGGGCAAGAGAGAGTGGACAGCGGGCAGGGAGGGAGTGGACAGTGGGCAGGAGTGAGAGAACAGCGAGGCAGGAGGAGTGGAAAGTGGGCAGGAGGTAGAGAACAGCAGCAGGAGGAAGTTGACAGTGGGCAGCAGGAGGTGGACATGGGCAGGGAGGGAGTGGACAGCGGGCTGGAGGAGTGGACAGCATGCAGGAGGGATTGGACTGCGGGCAGGAGGTAGTGGACAGCGGGCAGGAGAGAGAGGACAGCGGGCTGGAGGGATTCAACAGTGGACAGGGCTCTTGCCTTTCATTGGGCTGAGCTGGGTTCTAAACCCCCCCCAACACATAAGATCCCCTTTGGGCAATGCCACCACCCCAGCTAGCTCTGGATCTTTGCTGCTTACTCCAATTACAGGACTGAAGGCAGAGCTTTATGCTAAGGAGATCTCTCTGTAAGCACTGAAAGAGGGTGTGACAGCTCCAATGAGTTTGGCTATGGATTAATAACTCCCTAGAATCTCGTCATAATTTCTACTAGGAGTCCAATAGTTTGGAGCTATTTCCTCATATACCCCAAAGGTCCCAGCGTGGAACTG
>JAJIBD010031478.1:0-141148 GCA_021461705.1 Cryptotis parvus
TTTAAATGCTTTACTTTTCATCATCTTCCCTCTTTTTCTTGGAGTACTTTTTTTTCTTAAGCCTGTCATATTTTGATCCCAGACAATAAATATAATATGCTTAATAAAACATTTTGAGACTGGATGATTTTACCAAAATATCAATAAAATGTGTCATTTAACATATAATCAGGGCTGATACCATACCATCCATTTTTAAAGGAAACTCCAGACTGTAGCAGGAAGTTTTATAAGTTCAAGAGTAGATTTTTATAAATTTATTAGCACACTTATTCACCAAAGAGCTTTACACCATTTCCTGGAATTTTAAACAATTTTAATGAGGCAAGAGTTACAAAGAGGCTTAAGGGCTAAACTTTATTGGCAATATAATAGAACAACAAAGATCCATTAGCCATCACTTAAGTCATTCCCCCAAGCACTTGCATATTGCTAAAGTATGATAAAACAAGAAGAATATTTGTTATTGTCAAATCCTAATGGAATTATTTTTAGACATGATTTGAAATTGCAAATTTATTGAATTTTATAATGAAAACACTGACCTATCTTTGAAAATTAAGTGTTTGGATATTTACTAAAAAGAAGACACTCAACTTTGTTAACATGAAATAGAATATACAAACCAATATCTTGAGGTATGAGTATAAATCAAAAATATATGTGTCATATTTGGTTTAAAATATATGAAAAGAGTGGAAAATTTTTGTAATATTGAGAACTTTATTCCAAATAATGTAAACCATCAAATACATTTCTTGATGCTGATCTAAAAGTTTAATTCAATTGTTTGAAATAAAACTCACAGAAGTCTTTCTTCCAAATGTGAAACTGTATAGAACCTTCCAACCAAAAATTGGACCTGAGATCAGCTGAAGGCAGGTCTTTTGATAGTCTTCAGTATATGCCAAAATACATGGAATTGCAGAGTTCTGTTTGTATATGTACATGCACATTTGTTTAGAGCTTTTTTCCAATCCTGGCATTTTTCATATTTTGGGTCAAATAATTTGTGTGAGACTGTCCTGTTGTACATGCATGCAAGTTCTAGTTGTAGAAGTGAAAGTGAGAAAGACCACTAAAGTGTTAAACTAGGACTGAAGCAATAGTCCAGTGGGGAAGGCATTTGCCTTGCATGCAGCTGACCCAGGTTTGACCCCCAGCATCCCATATGGTCTCCTGAGTACCGCCAGGAGTAATTCCTGAGTATAGAGCCAGGAGTAACCACTGAGCGTTTCCAGGTGTGACCCAAAAAGACAGAAAATAAATACAGTGTTAAACTAATATTTGAGAAATATGCCTGAGTAGAAATGCCATTTCGGCTTCCCTTGGCATTTTGCTTCTCTGTCCTCTCCATTCTCTCTTGGGCCTCAACACGTGGTGGCAGCCATCTTGGCCTACACCTGGCTGGGGCCTAGCTGGGAACCCAGAGTCCGGAGGTTTTCCCTGCTCTTGGATTGTATATTGGAACCTGTGACAGTAAAGTTCTTTTAAAACTGCATTGGATTCCTGAGTCTTCATCCATTCCCCACCGGCTCGGGAGGTAGAAGGGAACTTGCTTCCCGGCACTGTTGGGGACCCCGTGGCGGTCCCCCAACATCAAGGTGTTACTTAAAAATATTTTTTTTTCAAAACCCTTAACTGCATTTGATTAGAGAGTCATAAGCCCCTAGAGTTATTGAAGCTTCATCTTTATACAATGAGTGACTCATGTAATTAATATCTATTGGTTAATTAATAGGTGACTAAGTTATAAAATATAGGGCTTATGAAAGCTACATTTTAATTTTTTAATTATTGAATGAAATTCTTTTGAGATAAACTACTTAGTTTTTTCTCATTTACCTACTTATGGCCCCATAGACTCATCTAAGAAATAATTAAATATAATGATCCCATTCTACAGTATTAATTTAATATAGTTAACAAAGAATGTTTCCTTTTAACCTCAAGTGTGAGACATAGATATCCCAGAAGTCCCTGAAGGCATGTAAAACCCATAACAACCTTATCACCTTCACTTAGAACTTTCTGAGGACAGCTCTCCTGCTGTGCTTTTCTTTTGCCAACAGCTTCATGGATTTTAGCCTGCTTCCATAGGCTCTTAAAAACTACTATTATTCTCTCTCTCTTTCTCTCTCTCCCCCCACTCTCTCCCTTCTCTCACACATTGGGGCCAGAGTGATAGTCCAGCCAGTGGGCGTTTGACTTGCATGAAGCTCGACCCGGTTCGATCCCTGGCATCCCATATGATCCCCCACATAGTGCTAGGAGTAACTCCTGAGTACAGAGCCAGGAGTAACCCCTGAGCATCACTGGGAGTGCCCCAAAAAACAACAAAACAAAACATCATGGCTTGCAATACATACATTTAGAGGTTATCATGCATATCCCTTGCAGGCTGGGGGAGAGGGAAGGGAATCAGGGGACATTAGTGGTGGGAAATGGGCACTGGTGGAGTGATGGGTGCTGGAACACTGAAACCCAAACATGAACATCTTTGTAATTGTATATCTCATGGTGGTATAATAAAAAAGAGATTTAAAATATATTTTAAAAATCCTGCTACTATTATATTTTTCTCCTTGTACCTTATTGAGTTAGTCTGATGTTGAGGTCTTTAATCCAGTTTTATCTGACTTTTGTGACTGGAGTTAGAGATATGAGTTCTTTTTTATTTTTGCATGGAGTTGTCCAGTTTCCCCAGCACCACTCATTAAAGAGGCTTTTCTTGCTCCACTTCACATTTCTGCTCCTTTATCTAAGATTAAAGTGGCCAAATACTTGAGAGTCTGTGTTATGACATTGAAGCTAAAGACATCTTCAGTGAGGAAACACCACTGACAAAGCAAATGGAAGCAAAGATAAACAAATGGGACTACATGAAACTAAGATGCTTCTGTACTTCAAAAGAGGCAGTGACCAAGATACAGAGACAGCCATGGAATGGGAAAGAATATTTACCCAATATACATGAGATAAAGGTTTAATATAGAAGATATATAAGACACTGATAAGACTTTACAAGAAAAAAACTGCCAACCCCATCAAAAAAATGGGAAGGAAAATATGTACAGAATTTCCCAAAAAGAAAAATCCAAATTGCTAGAAAGGACATTAAAAATGCTCTACATCACTAATCATCGCAAATCAAAATAGCAGTGAGATATCATTTCACACCACAGAGACTGGCACAAAGCAAAAAGAACAAGAATAACCAGTGCTGGTGTGAATGCAGGGAGAAAGGGAACTCTCATTCATTTATTGGTGAGAATGTTGACTGATTCAGCCTTTTTTAAAAAAAAAATGGGCATTCCTCAAGAAACTATAAATTGAGCTTCCATATGACCCAACAATACTGCTTCTGGGAAGATACCCTGGAGTGCAAACACACACAGCAGAAATGCCATTTGCATTCTATGTTGATTGCAGTGCTATTCACAATAGCCATAATCTGAAATTACCTGAGTCCCTGAAAACAGATGACTGAAAAAGAGAAACTACGGTACACCTACACAATGAAATAAAATGCAGCTATTAGGAAAAAATGAAGTCAAGAAATTTGCTTATAAATGGATGTACATTGAGAGTATCATACTGAGTGAAATGAGTCAGAAGGAGAGAGACAGGCATAGAATGATTGCACTAACACTGGCCAGGAAGATTGGTCCACAGTTGGAAACTTGCTTCAGGTACATGGAGAAGGCAGTTGAGATAGAGAAGGAACCACTGTGGCAATGACAGTTGAAAATGATCACTCTGGATAAGAAATCACTTGATCACTTGAATCCCGTTATTCATCGATTTGCTCGAGCGGGCGCCAGTAACATTTCCATTGGACCCTATCATGTGCCAATGTAGCCCAATGGCATCTGGTTGATTCAGGAATATGGAGAGCCTCAAACCGTTCCTTCAGGGTCTTGACAATGAAGTCTGACCATCTTGTAGGTGGGCGGCAACGTGATCTTTTGACATCCCGTGGGATCCAGTCGGTAATGGCTCTAGTCCAGCGGTTGTCTCCAAATCGCATTACATGTCCAGCCCATCTGATTTTCGATGCCTTGGCAAACGAGACAGCATCCCTGATTCTGGAATAGCAACGGAGGTCAGAACTCCAGATTCCTTCTCTCACTTGAGTGAGGCATGATATTCCAAGCATAGCTCGTTCGATTCCTCTCTGGGAGACCCGAATAGCATTCTCATCCTGCTTTCGTAGGGCCCAGGTCTCTGAGGCGTATGTTAATGAAGGGAGAATGGTGGAGTCAAAGAGATGTGCCCAGAGCCGGAGGTTCTTTGTCCTTTTAGCTATTTCTTCGATGCCTTTGAGGAAGGCATTCCAGGTCGCTCTGTTCCTCCTGCGCAGCTCAGGTTTTAGGTCGTTCATCATGTTGACTTCTCAACCTAGGTACACATAACTGCTGCATTCAGAGATGTTTGTTCCATTGAGAGTGAATGGGGCCTCTGGAACTAGTTCATTTTTCATAAACATGGATTTCTTTAGATTCAGCTGTAGACATATCTTTCCACATTCTCGGTCGAAGTCAGCCAGCATTTGTGCCGCTTGGCTAATGTTTGGTGTTATTAGAACGATGCCATCAGCGCAGCGGAGGTGGTGTTGTTGCCAACCATCTATCTTCACTCCCATTCCTTCCCATTCTAATTGTCGCATGATGTTCTCGAGGGTGGCGCTGAAGAGTTTTGGTGAAATGGTATCACCCTGTTGAACCCCTCTTTTGACATCAATGATCACTTCTTTGTAGAATGGTGAAATCCTGGTTGTGAATCCGTAATAAAGCTCACGAAGGATCTTGATGTATTGGGTTTGAACACCCTGTTTGGCCAGGGCTTCGATGACTGCTTCAGACTCCACAGAATCAAAGGCTTTCTGTAAATCAATGAACGTGAGACAGAGCGGCATCTTGTACTCCCTACAAACCTCAATGAGCTTGGTTACTGTGTGGATATGGTCGATTGTGCTGAATCCTTTTCGGAAGCCTGCTTGCTCACATGGTTTTCCTTCATCTAGTGTTCTGCTAATCCTGTTCAGGATGACTCATGTAAACAGCTTGTAGATGACGGACAACAGGCAATGGGGGCGATAGTTGCCGATGTCGTGAATGTCTCCCTTCTTGAACAGTAGAACTGTCCTGCTTGTTCTCCATTGGGAGGGCACCTTGCATTCGGACAGGTAGCGTGTGAAGAGCCGAGCTAGTGTATTGATGAGTACCAATGGCAGATTCTTCAGGTATTCGGGTCTGACTTTGTCTGGGCCTGGTGCTGTTCCCTTCTTTACCGACGAGATGGCATTTCGGATTTCAGAAGGGAGAACGTTGGGAATGACATATCCATCCTGTGGAATTTGGTATGTGGGCAGGTGGATGTGGCTATCAAAGAGATTTGAGTAGAAGTCCTGGATAATCTTCTCCATTGCCTTTCTGGAAGATGTGATAGATCCATCAGGGTGTCGGAGGGCAGTCATCTTGGTCTTATAGTTGGCGAAGGACAGGCGGGCGGTGCGAATGCTTTTCCCGGCTTCTGCTGCATCTTCCAGTATTTCTGCTCTTCTGTCTTTGAGGTCTTCTTTTATCGCTTCTCTACACCATTTAGCAAGCTTGGACATTAGCATTTGGTCTCCTGAGGCTCGCGCCTTCCCACGTTGGCGAATGAGCTCAAGAGTTTCTGAAGACAAGTATCCTTTTGTGTCTTTCTCTCTCTCGGCATTCTTCGCACAATCATGGAGGTGCTGAACCAGTCGGTTGTATTCTTCATTGATGTCATCAATGATGGTATCTTCCCATGTTGCTGCAATGATGCCAAAGAGTTCCCAGTTGATAAGGATAAGAAATGCATGCTGAAAATAGTAAAGGAACAAACTTTAAAACCTCTCAGTACCTGTATTGCAAATCATAATACCCAAAAGGGGGGGAGAGAGAGAGAGAGAGAGAGAGAGAGAGAGAGAGAGAAATGCCTGCCATAGAGGCAGGTTGGGTGGGGGTGGGAGTTGGCCAGAGGGAAACAGGGTGTTGGGAAATATACACTGGTGCAAGGATGTGTTGAAACAGTGTATGACTGAAACCTGATCATGAAGCACTTTGTAACTGTGTATTTCACTGTGATTCAATTAAAAAAGAAACTGCTACTATTATCCACTGTCCTTGAACTATACCAGGTACAACTCTAAGGAATTATACTGTGTCTATAAGATCATACACACACACACACACACACACACACACACACACACACACACCCTTACTGCCTATCCCACAAGCTGAAGATATTTTTCAAGTCTAACTTAGATTTTCAATTCTAAGTTTTATGTGAAAACCAAATAAGAATCACAAAGATAACTAATGCAGGGACTTATAGCATTGTAATCTTACTAAAGTCTCAGAATCTTTCTACCTATTTTCACCTCTTTTTCAGGGGTTAAATCGAAACATTATCTGCTTGTTCATGCATTTATTTCTATAACTGGAACTCACAGTAACTGCTTTAGTATGTTTTACTCCCTAACCTTGCCTTGTGAATTCCAAATGCTTTGCTATGCATCTGTAGCATCATGGTCATGTGAGAGATTGCAAGAAATATAGAGACCATACCCTAGACTGGCCAAATAATTAGATTATTCAGAATCTGGGTAACAACATATAACAGGGAGATATAAAGCTGATCTTCCCTATAGTCATACAGTAACCTCAATTCAATGCCACCAAGACTCCATCTATACTAAAAAAGGAGAAAGAGAATTGTGGACAAGTATAAAAGGCATGTGTAGGTCAGGCAGGGGAGTCACACATTTCCATTGCCCAGTACATGTATACATTGAGATCAGACTACAATATTGACTAGGAAATGGCCCCTCTATTTATGCCAGAAATAAAAAAATAATGTGGATTTTAGGGCATAATCCAGATATTCTTAAAATATTGGTGACAGCTTCTATTCATTTTGCAAAGTTGAAATCTTTAAATACACACAAAATCTGGTGTATGTTTCCTGAAATACACTAATATAACATAGCCACCATAGCTGCCGTGAGCTCCTGCAGCGTGCATCTAAGGACAGCTTGAATTTACTGTGAAAGGCACATGACGATGCATCTATTTCCACTTTCAAAGTGAAGATTCCTGTGTTTCCATCCCCACCAGTTAAACGGATTGCGCCCAGACTTCGGGGAGAAAAAAGACAACAGATGTCTTGAAAGGTGAATATGACTACAGTCATATTTGACTCAAATAAAATGCAAGTTACATAGCTTTATCCCAGGTGGTTAAAATACTAGGAAAACAAGTCTTATGATTGATCCTTGGGTACAACAAAATAACTTCAAACCATGTAAAACAATTTTCCTTGCTTTATTTCTTTATATGACATGTATCATCCAACATTGGTTTTTCTCCCCAGATTTACTTTGATCAAATGAAGCAAAAGTTAATAGAACTGTAGCCAAAACTTATGTGATTTTAGTGAGTTTTTATCACAAGTCACTCTGCAATTGCATAAAACAACCCCGAATTAATCAATACATAAGAATTTGACAATGTCGTTGACTCTTGAATAACACTAATTTGAATGTATTTTCACATATATATGTAGGGTTTTGTATTTTCAAGATCCTCATCTGAAAGTTTAATCAACTTCAGATACTCATTGTTTGGTCAGCAAAAGGGGAAAACTAACCTAAGTTATATACAATTAAAAAAATTATTATACCACCATGAGATAAACAATTACAAAACTGTTCATGATTGGGCTTCAGTCATACAGTGTTCCAGTACCCATCCACCCAACCCTCCACCAGTGAACATTTCCCACCACCAATGTCCAATTCCCTTCCCTCTCCCTCAGCCTGCCTCTATGGTAGGCAGCCTCTCTCTCTCCCCCTTCTACATATTGTGGCTTGCAATACATACATTTAGGGTTACCATGTATATCCCATTGCCTACATTCAATTCTCAGTTCTAGGCTGGTATTACCATTTCCAACAATTAATAGCACAATGATCCTTTTTCTGTCTTACCTATGACTCCTACACACTTGCAGTAGATTCCATCCACTGGCAAGACCTCCTGATCCATGTTTTGTCTGGTCTTAGATATTAGTATGATATTATTATTTTTATATCCCACAGACGAATGCAGTCATTCTATATCTATCCTTTTCCCTCTGGCTAATTTCACTCAACATGATGCTCCCCATGTCCATCCATTGATAGGCAAAATCATAACTTCATTTTTCCTAACAGCTGAATAGTATTCCATTGTGTAGATGTATCAACATTTTTCTATCCAATCTTCTGTTCTCAGGCACTCAGGTTTTTTCGGGTTATAGTTATTGTGAATAGTGCTGCTATGAACATAGAAGTGCAGATGTTGTTTCTGCTGTGTTTTTGTGCAAAGGTCAGCATTCTAAATAACAAATTGCTAAAGCATCAACTGTCATTCAATTTTATCTAATATACAGATGTTGTTATATCATTGTTCTTATAATTAAGTCTACAATAAAGTATTTCACATCAATAACTCCATGTAACCTTTTGCAAACCCTTCATATACTCTTTCAGTTGAAAATTTCTTTGATAGGCTACTGAGAAATTTTGGCAGAAGAATTTCTTCAGATACCTCTATCACATCTATCCACAGAGTAGCTATCACCATACTCCACCTTCCCATGTTTACTCTATATTAACTTTCTGTACTCTTATACATGTTAGTCTCTGAACTTATGCACAAGAACCCATTTCCTTTTTACCTTTATCTCTTATACTTCTTTATCCTTGTTTAATTTTGTTGCATCATTTCTATTAACACTTCCTTTATCATTATCCTTTGTTTTCAGAAAACATTGCCCCATTATCTACATTTTTTGTTAGTAAAGTTACATACCATTTCCCAATGACTTTCTTCTCATAATCTCAAAAGTGCTCTGATGGGATATTCATATTCATGACTTAATGGAAACTGTTCTTTTTAAGGTCTCCTACACATTCAATTCAATGTGTTTTTATTGAGTCCTCATATGCTATATTATTATCAACAGTGATCAGTTTCCTCATAAATTTTCTTTATTAACTTCTAATATACTGAGTTCTGTAACTTTATACCCATATAAAAAGTTGGTTCTTATGATCTTCTCCTGACTACTCACCTCTCAGTGCTCAGACATTGCTCTCTTTTCTTATACTCACTGTCTTGATCTCATCCAGTTGCAGAGCTAAATAGCTAAACTAGCTATTCTAATTATCCCCAAAGTATATCTTCAGCCTCGGACTCTCTCCTGAAAACATATTTGTATTTTTATTATAAACTCAAACGTTCACTTGATAGATCAGTACAATACAAATTCACGCATCTAAAACTTACTTTTTTTCCCCCGCCCAAACTTACTTTCTCATATGCTCCAAAACCTAATACTCTCCATAGATTTCTCCCTCTTACTGAATAATAATTCCACTGCTCCATGAGTTTTAGATAAGCCTTAGAGTTAGGACTTCCTGAAATCGATACTGTCAAGGAAAGTTCCCTATGAAAGTATAATAAGAAATAAACTAGTTGTAAAGGAAAAACTAAGGACTGGAGAGCTAGTACAGAATGCAAGGCACTTGCTATACACAGAGCCAATTTGGGTTCAATCCCTGACATCTATATGGTCCCCAGTGCACCACCAAGAATGAATTCTGAGTATAAAGCAAGGAGTAGCCCCTGAGTGTCTCCAGATGTGACAACAAAGAGAAGAAAGAAAGAAAGAAAGAAAGAAAGAAAGAAAGAAAGAAAGAAAGAAAGAAAGAAAGAAAGAAAGAAAGAAAGAAAGAAAGAAAGAAAGAAAGAAAGAAAGAAAGAAAGAAAGAAAGAAAGAAAGAAAGAAAGAAAAGAAAGAAAAGAAGGAAAGAAAGAAAGTAGGAAAGAAAGAGAAGAAACAAAGAAACAAAGCAAAGAAACAAAGAAAGAAACAGAGAGAGGGAGGGAGGAAGGAATAGAAAGTAGAAAAATGGAAAAACATTCAGATCACAACCTTTACTGAAACCCCAACCCCCCAAATGCACACATATGTGTGCATGCAAACCTGAGCCATCAATATATCTGAAGGCAGTGAACTTGATTTATAACTGAAGGTATAAATATGTAATAAAAAATCTGCTCATGGAACTGTGTTCAAGTTATTGGTTACTGTTGGTGCTAGTGTTTTAAGCTAGTGGCAATTGAACTCACTAAATCCAGGCTCAACTGACATCTTTAGGAAATGGTGCAGTAATTGAAGCATTGTTAGAATGGATGTGGAGGCTGTAACAAGTGTTTTGGTGCTGACAGGATTGAGAGTGATGTCAGAGGCAGAGGGGAAGAGTAGAACTTTCCCTCAGATAATCTCCTTCATCTATTCCCCATTAACAAAGTTGAAACAGTTAAAGGCTTTCAATCTTCTCTGTTACTATTATTTACCCCATTTTTCTTATGAAAATGGAAACATTTTTTACACTAAAGCCACAGAATCTTTTGCATTCTGACAAATGAAAGTAACCTATAAGTAAAAGTAAAAAAAATTTACAATGTCATTATCCTTATTGGCACTCATTGACTCTGTATAATACTTTGCAAAGCTGTCATTTTGACAATGTTGATCCTCCCAATTCATGATCAGGGTATGTGTTTCCATTTCCTTATGTCTTATTTTATTTATTGAAGCATCATTTTGTAGTTTTACTGTTTGTTGTGTTTTTGGCGGTTGTCTTGACTTACAGTAGCCCCTTCAGTCCTCTTAAAGTTGGTTCGAGTCTGTGAAGTTCCTGAGCTATTGTCTATTCATGAAGTTTATGTTGTTCCTTCAAATCTGAATGAGAATCTAGCTAGGTAAAGTATTCTTGGTAAGACTCTAATTTCACCGAGTTTTTTGCACTATATACCACCACTGTCTTCAGGCTTAGAGGGTTTTATCTGATAAGTCTGATATAAATCTAAGGGCTGCTCCTTTATATGAAATTTCCTTCTTGCAGTATTGTGTCTCTATCTATAACATTCGTTGTTTGGATAGTATATGTTTTGGAGTCTTTTTTATTCATGTAACACTTAGCTGGTATCTTTAAGGCTTCTTGGATTTGGATTACTGCATTTTTGTGCTCTGGGAACTTTTCAGCCATGATGTCTTTAACTGTTCCTTATCGGGGTTGCCTCACTGTCCCTCTAGGACTCTAATGATTCTTATGTTGTTGCTCCTGAATTCATCCCAATGTTCAATTGCTTGATGTTGAACTATTTTGAGGTCTTTTCCCATCTTCTATTGTTGCTTGAGTATTTTCTGCAGCTCATCTTGAAGAATGCTGATTCTGTCTTCAGCAATTGTCATTCTACTGTTGAGGGCACCCATTGAGTTTTTCATCTCATTTACCAAGTGTTTTACTGACAAAACTTCTGTTTATAGATTTCTTATTTATGCTCTCATTTCATCCCGTATTTTATTGATTTATCATCCTGTTATTTCTTTCATACCCTCCTGTTTTTTATTGGATGATCATTCCACTGTTTCATTAAATATTCTCACCATTTCATCTCTGAATTCTTTGTCAGAGAGATTATGTATGTGGGTATTCTTTCTTGAGACTTCAGGGTTCTTTTCTTCATCCATTTCTTGTTATGAGGGTCTGGAAAGAATTTTTCAGCAAATCTGTGATCATTCTATCAGAATGTCTTTTAAATTTGCCATTAGCCTTTATTTTTTTTTTTGGGAAAGCCAATCAGAATTCCTTGAGGAAAATAGAACCCTCATTCACTATTGGTAGGAATACAGACTTGTTCAGAGTATGGACATTTGTCAAAGGATTAAAATAAAGAAACAGGGCTATATATGATACAAGAATTCTACTCCTATGCTTCTTTCCAAAACCAAACCAAGCCAAACAAAAACAACTAAAAAAAAAACTAGATCAAAATGATATACACAGAAGAGATGTGCAGCTAACAAAGTGCTATATAAAAGAAAATTAAAACTATTCAGCTTTTAAATAAGATGAAATCTGGGCCTAAGCAATGATTCAGCAGATAGAGAGCTTGCTTTGCATGCTGTTGACCAGGGTTCAACTTCCAGCATCCCATAGGGTCCCTCGAACACCATCAGAACTTATTTCTAAACTTGGAGCCAGTATTAACCCTGAGTACTGCTGGATGTGAAAGGAAGAAAGAAGAAAAATAAAGGAGGAGGAGGAGGAGAATGAGGAGGAGGAGGAGAAAGAGAAGAAACAGAAGGAAAAAGAAGATGAAGAAGGAAGGAGAAGAATAAGGAGAAAGAGAAAAAGCAGAAAGAAGATGAAGAAGGAAGACCGAAGAAGAAGAAGAAGAAGAAGAAGAAGAAGAAGAAGAAGAAGAAGAATGAAGAAGGAGGAGGAGGAGGAGGAGGAGGAGGAGGAGGAGGAGGAAGAGGAGAAGGAGGGAGGAGGAGGAGGAGGAGGGAGGAGGAGGGAGAGGAGGAGAAATAAAAAAGCAAGAAAAAAAGGGGCCGGAGCGATAGTCCAGTGGGTAGGGTGTTTGCCTTGCATGCTGCCGGCCTGTGCTGGCCCGGATTCGATCCTCGGCATCCCATATGGTCCCCCGAGCACCGCCAGGAGTAATTCCTGAGTGCAGAGCCAGGAGAAGCCCCTGAGCAATGCCGGGTGTGACCCAAAAAAGCAAAAAAAAAAAAAAAAAAGCAAGAAAAAAGATAAAAACTGCCTTTTGCTACAACATAAATAAACTGGAGTCTATCATGCTGAATGAGGACAAATACTAGATCATCTCATCCATCTATGATGTATGGTGAAATGTAGCAATTAAATAAATTCATCTGCCCAGTGAAAATAAATCAAAATGAAAGAGAGATTTCAACAGTAATGTGGAAAGTAATGTAAGGATATAAGAAGGTTTGTGGTAAGGATGTTGTGATGACATCGTACTCCTGAACCATAAGATAATTGCATATTATAAACCTCAATATATATAAAACATAAAGAGATACCAAAGGCTTCTCTTTTCACATATGCACAGAAAAATAAAGCCAGAGGAGGATCAATAAGGTGTTATTCAACAAGTCAGAGAAATAACAATCTCCAAACTAATTCTTTAGCTAATATTTTTAGTCCCCAAAACAGTAAAAAATTAATTTCTGTTGTTTAAGCCACCTAGTCTATAGTGTTCAATTATGTAGTCTAATCTTCCTAATAGAAATATTTTTAAAATGGTATATTAAGGCACCGTGACTTAACGTTCTTCATAGTTGTTTCAGGTGCACATTCTAATGCCAACACCATCAGTAGAGTCAAATTCCCTCCAGCAGCTTCCCTCCCACTTCCCAGTTTGTTTTCTTGATAGGCACATTTTAAACTTTGCATATTGTAGTTTTTCCCATCTCATCAGTGCTTGGTTCCTGCTTTGCTAATTGAAAGTTACCTTTCTGCTTCTGGGCCGGTGATAGTGTCATTTCCTATATTGTATTGAACCCAGAGCCATGGCAGAGCCTGGCAAGCTATCCGTGGTTTATTTGATATGCCAAAGCAGCAACAATAATGGAACTCATTCTCAACAAATGGAGGCGTTACTGGTGCCCGCTCGAGCAAATCGATGAACAATGGGAAGACAAGTGATGCAAATGATGTTGTAGTTGGACTTCATGCTTCCAGTTTTGTTGGTTCTGTGGTGTATATATATATATATATATATATATTTGTATATATATATGAAATACATATGTATATGTATAGATGTGTCTATGGAACATACATTGGCATTATTATTAGTGTTGCGAACTGCCACAATGTTTCTACATAATTTGATTTTAAACTCAATATTATACAACACAAGAAAATAAGACAAGACTATAAAGAAGTACAAGCATTTATAATGAACCTGCCATGTACCGGATTATTATCACCATAGGATGATGGTGGCATGCTGTCACTTTGTATCACTTCCCTTTCTTCTCATACACATTGTTCCCTTTCATTTAGTAAGAGAATTGGGTAACAAATGCTTGAATCAAAATGGACTAAAATTATTGGATATAATTTCATTTAAAGTTAAAAAATGAATAAATTTCAGCATCTGTACCAGTTATTATGTATGAAGTAAAAAAGGTGCTTATAGTTTTACTAATCTCACAAAGCTGAAAAATTATCTATACTCATAAGTCAAAAAATGTTAGAATAATAGGATGTGGGAATGCAATGTTATATGGGGGGTATATCTAGATTAACATTGGCCCCAGAGAAAGAGAGAGAGAAGGGGAGAGGAGAAGAGAAAGATGAGAAGCAACAGGGACCAGATCAGGTGATTAAGGTACAAAAGTGTTGTTAAGAAATAAGAGAGCCAAATAGTCAAACTACAGAGCCAACAACACTGAAATCAAGAGACCCAAGCTTAACAAGTACTCTTAGAAAGGTGCCTGTCAAGAGTGTAGTCGGCTGGAAGAGGTGGAAGGGGTGATGCGAGGGAACCTGAGAACGTTGGTGGAGGAGTAAACACTGGTGGTAGTATCAATGTTGAAATACTGCATATCTAAAACTTTACTATGAATAGCTTAGTAAATCGTGGTGTTTTAATAAAAAATAAAACAAGTTTTTGAATGATAAAATGGCAATCAAATACAAGGGAGTCTGTAGGAAGAATGTTCAGAGTTCTTGGAAAGATACAATAAAGTTTTTGATTTAGTGTGTCACATTAGCTTGAGAAAATATAAGTAAGTTATGAGACCTTAAGAAATTAAAGGAAACGAAGAAAATGCAACATGACTGGAATTTAGGAGAGATAAAATGGAGATGAACTAGGAAATGAATCATAGCTAAGGGGACATTGTAAATTATGTGGTTTGTTTTAAGCTTATTTAATAGAAGCATGGAAAGAGAATCTTTCTGACTACATACTGGAGATACCTGTTGGAAAGAAATAGAAGGAATACAAATAACTTCCAGAAAACATGTCACTGTCACTGTCACTGTCTTCCCGTTGTTCATCGATTTGCTCGAGCGGGCCCCAGTAACATCTCCATATGTCCTTGTCTCATGCGAGTAGAGCCCAAGGGCATCTGCTTGCTCCAGGACATAAAGAGCCACAATCCATTCCGAATGAGGTCTATAATTGTTACTGGTATTTGGCATATCAAATACAACACGGGTAGCTTGCCAGGCTCTGCCGTGCAGGTAGCATACTCTCGCAGTCATCTCTAAGTCCAGCATTTAATGATGAACCGGCGTGGCCGCAGACTGTGATAGGCTGGTCTGCTGGGTGGAGTTCTGACGAGAGAGAAGTCCGGATGTGGAAAATGGAGGCCCTCATGGAGTGGGGGGGGGTCGTCTGGCTTGTTGCAAGGCTCTGCTGGGCTGGCGGGCCAGGGCTAGAACCTGCCATCTCTCCTGGGCTCCCTTGTGAGCGGCTGGGCACAGGGAGAGCAAATAGGAGCTCTGCCCCATGTCTCCCAGGGCCGGGGCGATAGCCCAGCGGGCAGGGTGTTTGCCTTGCATGTGGCCAGCCTGTGCCGGCCTGGGTTCGATCCCCGGCATCCCATATGGTCCAGAAAACATAAAGAAGACAAAAACATAGACATATAGAAGCCTAAGAGAGGGGGAGTCTTCCAGAGATATATAGAAGACAAGACAGGAAGTAGCAAACACATTTACAAGATTTGATAAATGAGCATGAAGAATGGCGGAAGAAAGTCAGGGTAACTTGCTCATCATCAAATTCAGTTATGAGTGTTGTGTCTTATTATTTACAAAAAAGAAGAAAATACTGTAAGAGTTCAGGTGAAAGAAGAGCTTATATGAATCAGTAGGCCTCTGAAACATCTAAGTCATTTGAGTTATCTAATTACACAAATATACGAAGTTTATGTTATTGAGAAATATCAAACAAAAAGAAGGTAGTTATCTTCTTTACTAATCTCACAAATCTGAAAAAATTATCTATACTCATAAGTCAAAAATAGTTGATTTATGAGACAAATTACAGTGACTATATTGGTATTTCCTTTAATCTTTCCCTTAATCCTGTATATATAAATGTACAATTGTAATATATTTTGCACCCAATTAATCATAGATATTTTAAGAGCATAATATTGTTAATATGTATGCAGAATTTTATTATAAAAGTTTGCCAAATTTTATATAATGAAATCCCTATTATATAAGCTAAATAGCAGAGGATTCTTAGGGCTGTGAAAGTATTCTGTATGATACTGTAAGTCTAGATATTGATCATTATACATTTTTAATGGGATGCACAACACCAACCCTAACATAAACATGGATTTTTGATCATGAATCATCAATGTATGCTCTTCAATTATACCCTCTCAGAGGAAGATTATACTGGAGAAAGCTGTCTTTATAGGGGCAGAGATTAAATCTGTATCTTCTGCTCAATTTTACAACTGCCCAAAACTGCTCTAAAAAAATACAGTCGTATACACGGGGGCAGAACTGCTGCCGGCTCTCCCTGTGCTCAGCTGATCATGGGACGCACAGGGGGGGGAAGGCAGGTTCTAGTCTTGGCCCACCATCCCAACAGAAACTCGCAAGAAGTTCAGGTAATAAAGTTGTCTTATCAAAGGCAAGTTTAACAAGTTTTTAATTAACAAATTTTCCCCAAAAGTTTTTCTATTAACTTACACTCCTACCAAAACAATATATAGTGTTGATTTTTTGATCCCTAATTCAGCACTCATATTAATTTTACTTCTCATTTATGTATACCTAAAAACAGTGTGGAGAGCATCATTTTCTCACCCCCAATGCCTACTAAATTCCTCAGACTTTTCATTACTAGCTAATTTCATTTGGAGAAAAGATGTATTCCAGGCTAATTTGTCTTTATTTAAAATTTCAAAGAAATTCCCATATGGATTCAGATGTTGACCATTTAATGTAAGAAGGTGTTTCCTCATTATTTGAATATGGTATGTGTCCAAAATATAGGCATTGTTTAGTTTATGAATCACCTAAAATAACATCACAGAAAGCAATTGTTCAAGTATGAGTCATAAATTAAACAATGCCAATTTTTTGATGTGCACCACATTTGTATAATAAGGAAACACCTTCTCATAGTAAATGGTCAACATCTGGAATACATGTGAGCACTTTAAAAAATTAGTATTACATTTTCTTAAGACTTCTTAGCATAGAAAGAAATCCAAAATGGAGGCAAGCATTTTTGTGTATTGCCTGGTTGTTACAATAACTTAAATCAAAGAAATATTATCAAATTCTATTACAGAGCATATCAAAGAAGTGTAAATATTATGTGTTTGCTTATTCCAGGAATTTGATTGTGACATTGTAGAATTGTTATATTGTTGTTTTAGGTTGTTATTTTAGGATTGTGATATTGTTATCTTAGGTTGAATAGTACTCCCACCACCACATATATGCAGTACATATTGAATATGTGAATAGCCCTAGAGACTAGAGAAAAGGCAATTAAGACCTTTAAATGTGGTCACCTTGACTTTGAGTTGGCTGTAAATCTCATGACAGGTGTCCTTCCAAGAGAAAAGCAGAAGAAAATATATAATAAGGAAATATAGTCAAGACCATGGTTTTCTTCCACAAAGTAAGAGCGTAAAAACTGAGGTCAAACAGCCCTAAAACAATGAACTCCTGGAGTGAGGCCCTGAGACTTGGAAGGCCTTTAGAGGGAATACACTCCTGCTGATATCATGATGTTGGTTTCTGACCTCTACAACTGTAGTAGAATAAACTTGCTTCTTCAAGATACCCACTTACAGCAGCCTGCTATGGCAGCATTAGGAAGCTATAGAGAAAATTCAAAGTATTATTTACATATTATGAATACATTATGAATTATTAATTTTCTCACTGTATTTTATTCAAATCTGATATGCCTGATGTTTTCTGGCCCTTGTCTACTTTCTAGCATTTGGTGCCTCCGTTTTGGAACAAATCATACTAAAGGCTACCCAGTTCCCTTTAAACCCAGAATTTCTGATCCGCAGTTTATATTATTAGTAACTTTAAGAAAATACATAGTTGTGAATTCTAAAATTCACATAGTTGAGAATATAAAAAGTAAAAATAGACTGAAATATAAAATTTCAAAATGATGCCAGGTCCCCATTACTTTGCCTGATTTCTGTCCGTGTTGTGGAAAAGTCATTTTTTTGTTACTCTGGATAGTGTCACTGTGACTGAAGAGCACAATTAGGAAGAGGTGTAGATCGCAGAAGCATAGAAGCATAGTGGCTTCTATGTACTGATGTTAAAGTGTGTCCACACTCAGTTTTTTAATGGCTTTTGAAATTTTTTGAAGGGTGGCCTTTTTTCCTGCTTTTGGGGTCAACCTGGTCATGCTCAGGAGTTACTCCTGGCTCTGTACTCAGGAATTACTCCTGGTAGTGCTCAGGGGACCATATACCAGGGCACGAGTCGCCTCGCTGCATGCAAGGCAAATGCCCTACCCGCTGTCCAATCACTCTAGCCCTGAAAGGTGGCCGTTTGAAGAGGGTTTGCATTTGGTCTTTTTTATACTCCTTGATACTCAATGTAACAGGAAGTGTAATCTAAGATTTCCCCGTTTCATCCTGCCACATGCTTCACTTGTTTAATGAAGTCACGTGCCCCAGGTTTTATTTTTGCAAGTACATTTCATGGCTGAGTAGCCTCTATCCTCCATAACTTGCCATCCCTGGCCCTGTCCCCCCAAACTACCTCAAGCAGTGAAGGAGTTAAAAAGCAACATTACATTGGCATCATAAATAGTTACAATAATTTTTAATGGCATGGGAAAATACCTATAAATTTGAGTGAAAAATTCTGGAAATGTGGAAATACATTATTTCTAAGTTTGTTTCGACACATACACATTTACACACACACATATATATATATATATATACTTTCAAAGATGAAAATTTCACAGGAGGTAAATTAACTATATTCAAACACTAAAATTACACATAACTTTTCCTCTGTAAACTACTTTCAAATGCACAATTTTATAATGAGCATGTATAACTTTTATAACCAAAAGTAATAATGTATCAAAATCCATCTAATAGCTGGAAGCTAAGAAAAATCATTATGGAGTTAGTATTATATATCCTTAAGCTAGTTGTGTATTTCAGAAATGATTTATAAAGTCAGTCTACACAATTTTTTTCTCTACGTAGAAGAATACGCATCATTTGGAGTTTTTGCTTTTTCTCCTCTCTCTTTACTCCTCAACTATGAGGGAGTATGTTGCTCTCAGGGAGAGAAAGTCAATAACAACAAAGGTTAGGGACCTAACTAAAACAGTTACTTTTTTCCCTTTGGGCTCATTTTGATTCCTTCTGTCATCACAGTAGCTTGAATGAAGGTGAGACAAGACAAACTTACAATGTCAACTGGCTTGTACTTTTTTCTGATTAGGAAACTTAAAACTCCTATTGCTAATTGTGTTTATGGAATATTAGACGATTCTTTTTACCCCAAGCTCCATGGGCCCCTTTCACCAATTGCATGGAGTATTTAAAAATTTGTTTGGTGGGCCGGAGTGATAGCCCAGCGGGTAGGCGCTTGTTTTGCACCGCGGCCGGCCTGTGCCGGCCTGGGTTTCTATCCCCAGCATCCCTTATGGTCCCCTGAGCACCGCCAGGAGTGATTCCTGAGTGCAGAGCCAGGAGTAACCCCCTGAGCGCCGCCAGGTGTGACCCAAAAAAAAAAAAAAAAAAAATTTGTTTGGCAAGGAGACTAGATAAACTCCTTAAGAATAATTACTGTACTAGCCCTTGTATTTGTTTAGTAGCACCTAAGGCAGGATTTCATGTACAACACACAAATTGCACTATAGTAAGAAAAATATTTTGATGACTGCCAAAGCAGTATAAAGTCTAATAAAGTGAGATGAGAAATATATCAAAGAGCAACAGGGGGCCGGAGCGACAGCACAGTGGGTAGGGTGTTTGCCTTGTACGCAGCCAACCTGGGTTCAATCCCATCATCAGGGCCTATGGTCCCCTGAGTACCGCCAGGAGTAATTCTTGGGCAAAGAGCCAGGAATAACACCTGAGTGATGCCAGGCGTGACCCCAAAAGTCAAAAAATAAATAAAAACAAAGAGCAACAGGGTTCGATTAAAACATTGCGTAGGTCATGAAGCATGTTGGGGACTATACGGCTTTAAACAGGATACATTTAAAGGAATTGGAAAGGACACATGTGGTTGGAGAAGCACATTTAATTGTCATTTTATATTTTCAATGAAAACATTTTCTATATAAGAAGTCTCTTCGACAAGACCCTGAACGAATGGTTTAAGGCTCTTCGTATTCCTGAAGCAACCAGGTGCCATTGGGCTACCCTGGCATGTGATAGGGTCAAATGGAAATGTTACTGCCGCCCACTCGAGCAAATCAATTAATAACCGGATGTCAAGTGATCAAGTGATCAATAAGTCTCAGAGGTGAACTGGATTCTGCAGATAGTGGAAATGTGTATAGAGCATATGACTCTATGAGCATATACCCAAAACAGGTTGGAATGCATGGTGGGTTCCTTAAATTATCTCATGACAATGGCAATAAAGTTGCATTTTAAACACCAGCCATTGGGCCAAAAAAATAGTACAGCAGTTAAAGCAGTTGCTGACCCCAGTTCAATCCTCTATGGCACAGTTTCCCAAGCATCACTGTCAGTTCTAAGCATCACTTCATCTTTAGGCCCTGGCACTGAATTGCCAGCCATGTTGACCAAAAATCTCAGGAAGGTGTCTCTGGATTTCTTGTCCACCCGTGGGTGACTGAAACAAAAGTCAGTGATCATGGCTTTAGTCACTAGATCCATAACTGTGTCTAACCCTTGATATTTACCTTTACCAAATCTCTACAAAAGCTAGATATGGTACTAACCATATTTCCCATCTCATACATTTAATAATTTCTTTTAAATAAAACAATAATACTTGCAGACTTTGATGGTTTGGGTGTTAACTAGAGCAAGAGTTATCTGGAAATATTTTAAAATGCAAACACACACCAAACAGGAGTCTACATGTAGTAACAAAAAGAAAATAAGTACCCTGAAGATGGGGAAGGGGTAGCAATGTACAAACCAAGAGTGAAGGGAGATTCCTGTCAATTAAAATAATGAGTTCAGCAGCCCTTTCCAAACAACTCATGAGTAAGGGTAAAGTAAAAAGCACAACAAGCAAAAGTACATGTACTACATTTTGTGTGTTCCTAAGTACCATTTTATAGTCATCCAAAGTATATTTGCCTAAGCCTTAATATATTCCATGGCCAAAACCAATTGAAAGATGGATCTGGAAATTTCAAATCATGCAAATCTTACAACTACCTTCAGCTGGGTCTTTGAATTCCAAGACAGAAGGAACATCAGAAATAAGTATCACATAACACATTATAAACCTGTGTACTCAGATGCCAGAGATAGTACAGGAGGTAAGGCATTTGTTTTGTATGAAGCTGACACTGGTTTGATCCTTGAGCATAGCCATGGGTCAAGTCTGAACACAAAATTGTAAATATCCCCATTAGTTCCACCAGGTATGACCCAAGACCGCCCACCCAGCATAAAAGGGAAAAGAAACTGGATAATCAAATTGATCATAAACAATTTTCCCTGATTTGATTTTTATGTTACCCTAAGAACAATGAGAATAATTCCTTTATGATGTTTAGTTGAGAGTGATTTAAAAATTACATGTCTATTTCCTACATAGACACTCCAATAGGACTATTGCATATGGGCTTCATATTTGAAGGTCTTTACTTTTATTAAACTTCATAATTGGGTAGAATCAAGGATACTGTCAGGAAAATCATTCCCAAAGCCAGAGATTGCAAAGTAGAATATGCTTCTGAAGTTCATAAATAAATCTCAGCAGAAACCCCTAATCTTGCTTATTACAAGAAAATCAAATACTGAGTATTTCACACTTCCATGCACTCCCAGAATATTGGTAAAATTTCAAGGTTTGAAATTTGACATCCAGAGTTGTAAGTCCTATGCATTAATCCCATGAATAAGGGAAACCACATGACCATACTGCCTCAGGTACCTTGCTGGGGTAACTGGAATCCTGATAATAATAGTACTTCCTACATTGATTATTATGATTACTGATATTATCTATCATGAAGGCTTAGCACAATCTCTAGCATAAAAAAGAGAAACCAATAAATGCAAGCTAACAATATGCAAAGGAAATAAATCATATAATCACGTAAGGTAAGTTTTCAGCTTTAACTTGTTGTCAGTAGATCCCTACCACATATTCCAACAATGAAGCACTGAGACAAGCTTCTTTAGAGACAACTTTTAAATTAAAGATCTTGTGTTGAAGACACAGGATAAAGACCAATTCAAATTCTGCTCATATAAACTATTCCATTCATACAAACTAATTTCCTGATAATGACTAAAGGCTTTCTCATCTGAAATATTAACTTTTCTAATCACTAAACCATCCAAATCTATAACTGAAGAGTTTAAACAAATTAGAAATTTGTATCATGTGGTATTCTCACTAACAAAATTCCACCTAGTGAATTTCTACTAATGTTTCTTATCCACATGCTAATAATAACCTAACCCCAAACCACATCATTTTATTTTTCTGCTTCATTTCATCCAAAATGAAACCAATTTTTTCTTGGATCTGGAATAAAAATATTCTAGATTAAGAAGCAAATTGTTACCAGAAAACCAATTTTTATAATTTCAAGATCGTAAAAAAGGGGAATCTGTGTGGTGTTTGTTAGCACATTAAAAATATGATGCATACAAATGTGTACAACCTAAATAGAAAATTGAGTATATTACTAGATGTGTAAACAAATCACAATAGATTTCATCAGTACTGTGTTTTAAAATCTACTTGGGAACATTTTAAACTTCTTTAGTTTTGGCTAGAGGTCATAGTCTGCTAAGCCAGATATTTTATTTGTCCAACATGATGTTTTTTAAAAAATATTAAATTGTGGATATCTGGTAGGTTCTATATACCTCTCTATCCGCTATTTGCCTAACAGGTAAATATAGATATTTAACTCTGAAAATTTTGGTTAGGGCTCTTACTGATAGAAAAGAAAACTATGGTCAATATGGGTAACACTTTCCCTTACTGATGGTTTAATGAAGCAATGAACTTGGAAATTAAGAACACTAGTCATCTCAATCAGATGTTTATATAATTTTCTCATTGAGTTAAATTTTAAAATATGCCTACAGTGATTATATATCTAACAATAGTTAATTTAGCTAGGATTGTTGAACTGAATTGTTAAAATTTATTTGCAGCTGGATACAAATAGAAACCAGAAAATGGAGAATTTTCTAAAACATATTACAGTACAAAAATTTGGACAAATTTTATGATTTCAAAAAATAGTGAGAATAAATCACTGGTTTCTTTTTCTTCACATAAAGAAAAATGGATTTGCTCACTGCAATTTTTAAAAAGAAACTAATTTTTACTAATGTATTTTTAATGAATACTTATATACATACATATAGACACATATTCACATACTCAAAGCAGGGACTGAACTAACATTACTCTTGTTATTTGCTACTCCATTATACTTTCTGGAAAACTCTATTTCTGGAAAACTACAAATTAGGTCTGAATCTAGGGCCCATCTCAGAGACAACATGGGAGATCATTAGTTCATGGATCACTCCAAAGGCATTAGGGTTTAGGCACTGATATGGCACAAGCTAGCTGGCTTCAAGAGTCCAAACATTATTAGTGAAGCGTTCTTTGAAATATTCATGGAGAAATGCTTTTATTCAGGTGGCTCCAGTATTTACACCGTTATCTCCAGATTCTTCTTCGAACATAAATACATGGCACCTTGCAGTGAGCTCGCTTTTGGGGCGCTCCACCTGAAACCTCCTGGATAAGTGTTTCTGAAGGTTCTGGTGAGTTCTCCCTCCATCTTGGACTCAGGTGCTGTTGGGAAACTTTCCAAAGTGAAGAACAAGGTGAAGAGAAACTCAGAGCTGGTTGTGAGAGGACATCCTCCTGAAGGCCGACTTCTTGGATACATCTGTTGGAAAGCACTTCCTTTTCTTTGGAATTCCGCCATTTCATTCTTCTGTTCTGAAACCAAATTTTCACCTAATGATAAAATAATTGCATAATTATCAATTATTTCACAAGACCCTAACATAGTATGAGAGCAATGAATTCACTAGATCACAAGGCATGCCTATGTTAGCATTTAAACGGTAATTTCATTCAGTATCTCTTCTATAGAATGCCTTATTATGAAAGCCACAACTCGACAAAGACCTTGTGGTTTTTCACATGGTTTCCTTCAACAGTATCTGAGAAACTGCTTTAGTAATATATTCCCACACACACTCTGAAACAGAATGGCTGTGGTAAATTGGTTACATCCTGTAAGTCTGGCATATTTCAAAACAAATTTAACTCCATTAGATACTTTAAAATGTCAGTCTGTACTAAATTATATATTTAAAGGAAAATTTTATTGCTGGTAATAGCAACTGAGGGCTTATTTTTGTGCCAGTATCAGGCCATGCATTCTAAATAAATTTGTCCCTCACAATGACTGCAAGAAGTCTTCATCTTTATAAAGTTCAGAAAAAGAGCTATTCAAGGTGAGAGAACTAATAAATAGAAATGCTTAGACAGGAATTCCCATTGACCACAGATTTCAAGCTCTTATTAAATAAGGTCTTATCAGGAACATCAGAGACTAAATTAACAATACATTTTATAATATTTTATTTGCAAACAGGCTTCATACAGCTTTCAGTTTAACTGTTCAAATGATTTATCACACTAGAAAATGTTACACTCAATAAGTATTGGTTATAATTAAAATTGTTTATGATAGTGATTCCTAATTTAAGTCATTCCTTCACTGCAATTCATTATGTCTTTACTTTAGCCTCCCTCTGTATCTATTATATCTCCACAATCTTCACTGTTTGGCCATGCTCATTGCATTGCATCCTTACACAATTGGTTTCATAGTTATTATTTTTTAGACAAAACAAAATTTTCCTGAAGAATTAATAAAATATATCAATAATTTTTTTTCCAGAATAAAATATCCTGAGATGACCTTTTTAGGTTGACAATAAAAAGGAAACTTCATTATTCACTCTTTCAACTAGATTGGAAACATTTAAAATACCTAAAAAAGAAATAAAGCCCTGGCAGTTTGTTAAAAACTGCCACCTAAATTACAACTCTGAGATTAAGTCTTTTCATAAGAACACAGGAACTAATGTGCACCTCTCAAAGCATTAGATTCTATTCAATTATTGCAAAGGGCATTTACTCCTGGAAAGTCTGTCAAATACTTCTAATGAATTCTTACTAAGACAGTTATTTGCTTTCATTCTTGCCTTTCTCATCACGCTTCATTATTTTATTCTTCTTCTCTTAGCTTTACTGTATGTCTAAAAAATACTTACTATATCTCAAGGAAAGAAAATCATAAAAGGAGTTTCTTCACAAACAAAGGTGTTGGGACAACGCACATATTGAGAGGAATACATGAAATAAAATTTCTATTTCCCAAATAATAACAAATGCCAGATATAGTAAAGAGCTAAATATAAAAATAAGACTGTGAAAGTTAAGAAAATAAACATCCAGCCATCAGTTCTTGGGCACTCTGGTTGTTTCCAGATTCTGGCTATTGTGACCAGTGCTGCTAATCGTGGAAAGTGGTAATACCAATGTAGAACTGAGAATTGAATATAGACAAAAAGATACACTGGATAACCTCTCAATGTATGTATTGTAATCCACAATGTGTAAGAGAAGGAAGAGGGGTGGGGTGGGGAAGAGATAAAGAACCTGCCATAGAGGCAGGCTATGGGAGGGGAGGGAATTGGGGACATTGATGGTGGGAAATGGGCACTGGTGGAGGGATGGGTGCTGGAACACTGTATGACCAAAACCCAAACATGAACATCTTTGTAATTGTATCTCTCAAGGTTGTATAATAAAATATTAAGAAAAGAAATAGATGTATGTGTTCATCACTATAATCCTAGAGATCTGAATGATTTCTTCTGTGCTGCCAAGCAATGTGCAGGGAGTGTGGGGGGTACTACTGGTGGTACTGAAAAACTAGAGAACCACATCTGATTGGTCAAAGACCTCCAGGGGTACAGACAGCAGCTCTAGTTAGGTGGAGAGAAGGGACAAATTCGTTCTGAGGCTGGAACTCAGGGTCTTATATATGCAATGTACAGATTCCGGCCCTTTAAACTACTGTCCTGGCACCATAAAATCTTTCTTAAACAAGATATGAAACACTTGAAGAAACAAAAGAAAAGACAAATAAAGGTGATTTCATAAAAATAAATTTTTATACAAAGATATCATAAACATAATGTCATAGACTACGCAAAATAATTAAAACAGGGAGTTGAAAAAGTATTTATAAACTATCGACCATATCCACACAGTAACCAAGCTCATTGAGGTTTGTAGGGAGTACAAGATGCCGCTCTGTCTCACGTTCATTGATTTACAGAAAGCCTTTTGATTCTGTGGAGACTGAAGCAGCCATTGAAGCCCTAGCCAAACAGGGTGTTCAAACCCAATACATCAAGATCCTTCGTGAGCTGTATTACGGATTCACCACCAGGATCTCACCATTCTACAAAGAAGTGATCATTGATGTCAAAAGAGGGGTTCGACAGGGTGATACAATTTCACCAAAATTCTTCATCGCCACCCTCGAGAACATCATGCAACAATTAGAATGGGAAGGAATGGGAGTGAAGAGATGGTCGGCAACTACACCACCTCCGCTTCGCTGATGGCATCGTTCTAATAACACCAAACATTAGCCAAGCGGCACAAATGCTGGCTGACTTTGACCGAGAATGTGGAAAGATAGGTCCACAACTGAATCTAAAGAAAACCATGTTTAAGAAGAATGAACTAGTTCCAGAGGCCCCATTCACTGTCAATGGAACAAACATCTCTGAATGCAGCAGTTATGTGTACCTAGGTCGAGAAATCAACATGATGAATGACCTAAAACCTGAGCTGCGCAGGAGGAAGAGAGCGGCATGGAATGTCTTCCTTCAAAGGCATCGAAGAAGTAGCTAAAAGGACAAAGAACCTCCAGCTCCGGGCACATCTCTTTGACTCCACCATTATCCCTGCATTAACATACGCCTCAGAGACCTGGGCCCTAAGAAAGCAGGATGAGAATGCTATTCAGGTCTCCTAGAGAGGAATCGAAAGAGCTATGCTTGGAATATCACGCCTCACTCAAGTGAGAGAAGGAATCCGGAGTTCTGACCTCCGTCGCTATTCCAGAATCAGGGACGCTGTCTCGTTTGCCAAGGCATCGAAAATCAGATGGGCTGGACATGTAATGCGATTTGGAGACAACCGCTGGACTAAAGCCATTACCGACTGGATCCCACGGGATGTCAAAAGATCACGTGGCCGCCCACCTACAAGATGGTCAGACTTCCTTGTCAAGACCCTGAAGGAACGGTTTGAGGCTCTTCATATTCCTGAATCAACCAGATGCCATTGGGCTACATTGGCACGTGATAGGGTCCAATGGAAATGTTACTGGTGCCCGCTCGAGCAAATCGATGAATAACAGGAATTCAAGTGATCAAGTGATTTATAAACTATGGTATAGGAGTATTTTTTCACAGCAGTTTAAAGATGTCACAAAGCTAGAATCCTCTGATGGATGGATGAATAAAACAAAATGTGCTACACAGATAAAAGTGAATATTGTCTTAAGGAAGGCAGGTCTGACATAAGACACAATATGGATTAACCTTGAAGATATTACGCTAAGTGAAACAAACCATACAACAAAAGAAATATCAGGAAAAAAATCATACAAAAGAGCAAATTTGAATAAGTCTATTCATTATTTTAGTAGTCAAACTCATATAGACAGGAAATAGATTAAAAGTTGCTAACGACTTGGGGGAGACCTTAGTTTCTGGACAGTTATTATTTATTGGTTATAGATTTTAAGTTATAGAAAAAGTTCTGAATATAGATGGTATGACTTACAACAAAGCAAATTTAGTAATGTTATTGAGTTGTCTACTTTAAGGTCAAAATAAAGAATTATATTAATATTAACATTAATAAGCAGTAAATGAATTTTGCTCCCTGAAAGGGGTGGAGTAGCACTGAGAAATCTATTGCTTTATAACATAATTGTATCAGTGTACAGTGATAACTTAATTCCCCTGACTATACCATGAGGAGCAATGAAGCTATTTTTATCTTCTTTATAAAATGAAGAAACTAAAGACATTATGGTACTAGGATTTAAACCTAATACCATCTACTATATTCCATAATTACAGATATTAGTTACATGTACATTATGTTAGTCAGGCTACTGGAGTGGCCCCTCCCTTTAATGAGATATATAGTCTTCTTTACAAGTTGGAAGCATTCTGATTTAGTTCTGGGTCAAGCCAAAATATTATCTATAAGTTTACACATACCTACCTGGCCCTGTATTTTTGCATTGGTAATGAAGGATTGTTTTTCTCCTTCCTATAAGCCTTTTGCATACATTAGGCCAAAAGAATTTTTTTCTATGAACACACAAAACTTTTATTTATTTATTTATTTATTTGATTGTTTATTTATTTATTTATTTATTTAGTAATGTTATTGAGTTGTCTACTTTAAGGTCAAAATAATAAATTATATTAATATTAACATTAATAAGCAGTAAATGAATTTTGCTCCCTGAAAGGGGTGGAGACATGGGGCAGAGCTGCTACTGGCTCTCACTCTGCCCAGCTGCTCATGAGGTGCCTGGGAGGGATGGCAGGTTCTAGCCCTGGCCCGCCACCCCAGCAGAGCCTCACAACAAGCCAGACGACCCTCCACTCCATGAAGACCTCCATTTTCTACATCTGGACTTCCCTCTCCTCAGAACTCCACCCAGCAGACCAGCCTATCACAGCTTGCTTTGCGCCACACAGCGGCCGCTCGGTTCATCAATAAATGCTGGATTTTGAGATGACTACAAGAGTATGCTACCCGCACGGCAGAGCCTGGCAAGCTACCCGTGTCGTATTTGATATGCCAGATACCAGTAACAATTATAGACCTCATTCCCATGACCTGATGGTATGGTTTGAGGCTCTTTATGTTCCTGGAGCAAGCAGGTGCCCTTGGGCTTTACTTGCATGAGACAGGTCATAAAGAACTGTTACTGGTGCCCGCTCGAGCAAATTGATGATGAACGGGAAGACAGTGATACAGTGATTTATTTATTTATTTATTTGCTTGCTTGTTTGTTTATTTTTCTTTTGGGGTCACATCTGACCATGCTTATGGGTTAATCCTGACTCACTTGTATCACTGTCTTCCCATTGTTCATTGATTTGCTCGAGCGGGCGCCAGCAACATCTCCATTCATTGGGAATGAGGTCCATTATTGTTCCTGTTTTTGGCATGTTGAATACACCACGGGTAGCTTGCAAGGCTCTGCTGTGGCTCTGGGTTCATCCCGGGGGCACAGTCCTTCTCCATGTCACACCATCAATCATCCAGGGCCCACGAGGCAGAGCCCTGGGTGTAGACAAGCCTGTCTCCTGTCTGCCACCTGCCAACACAGCTGGGCACTGGAAATTGTAGCCTTTCCCCCTTGAGCATGTGGACCCCAAAACAGGGGAGGTGACTTGGTCATGTTTAAGGACTCCCAGAGAGCAGATGCTGGCCAGGGGCAGATGGACACTGCCAATGTGTGGGGAGAGATGAGTTATCTGTGCCAGAGGCTAAGCAACCAGCCAAATAAAGAACAGCAGGACCCTTCTGGGCACCCAAGGCAAAAAGTTCTTGGTGAAACCCAGCCTGGGACATAAGAGCTCCACCTAAGGTGGTCTGTGTCACCGCAAGGCTGGGCTCTCCCATGAGGGCCACGGTTGTGCAAACAAGGAACACCGACCCAGACAGCAGGCACCAACCCAGGGCCGGGGAGGAATTACTCCTGGTGGTGCTGAGGGACCATATGGGATGCCTGGATCGAACCCTGACCTTATGCAAGGTAAAGGCCCTACCTGCTGTGCTATTCCTCCAACCCCATGAGACAACTTTTTAGAAGCCCTGCTTTGACCCAACAACAAAGGTCAGAAACAACAGCTTTTGTTCTGACCTGGAGTTATGGCAGAGTCTGATAAGCTACCCCTAGTGTATTCTATATGCCAAAAACAGTAACAATAATGGAACTCATTCCCAATGAATGGAGACGTTACTGGCACCAGCTCGAGCAAATTAACGCACAATGGGAAGACAAGTGATACAAGTGATATTAATGTGTAACATGTAATATATCTTACTATATTTTACAAATCACACATTTTTAGAGAATTTCTATAATTATATAGTAAGAATGTGTTACCTGTCATAATATTACACTTGTTTATAACAACAAAAAATAATTCTATATTTCAACCAAAAAAATCAATGAAAGGACAAAAATTGTGCTTTCATGAAAAGATCAATTTGTGGACTTAAAATGACTGAAAAAATCGAAAGTGTTTAGATTCTTGTAATTAGGATTAATTCAATCTAAGGAGTGTTAGAGTCATAGTACTGTGAGTAAGGCACATGCCTTGCACATGGTCAATCTGGGTTCAATTCCTGGCATACCATAGTGAATGCAGACCCTGAGCACATCCAAATGTGGCCCCCAAAACAAACAACAAAAAGGCATCAGACCTAAATATAACAAATGCCACATAAAATGAAGTTGGCAACATATTTAAAATTATGAATATTAGCATTTGCAAAATGTATTATTTATTAGTAATTAAAATTAATATGAGTAAATATCTGAAAACAATATTGTATCTGCAAAGGTATTTTTAATTTATTACAATAAAAATGCATACAAATGTTAATACATAACTCTCACTCCAACTTCTCTGATGTTTTCTTTTATATTTATCTAACTTGTATTTATTTACATCATCTATATTAAATTCTATATCATATTTTAAGTGCATGAACATACGCAATTTTTAAAACTGAAAGCAACTGTAAGTTAAAGATGGCTAAATGAATGATATGACAGAAGCTGTTATGTAACACTAAAAATAATGAAGTAGATCTCTATGTGCTGGCATTAATCAATAAAGAAAAAATTCAAAACAATATATAAAATGAAATATAAGCAGCATTATTTGTAATAGCCAAAACCCAGGAAAATCCAAGTGCCCACCATCAGTAGAATGGCTAAACTATGGTCTACCTTAATGGACACAGTAATGCAGAAATGAGTCAGGACTCTTCCCAACTACATGAATGAATCTTATAAACACACTGTTAAGTGAAAAAAATCATATATCAGAGTATTACTAAGTTATTTGATTTGTAAAGAGTATAAAAACGAATCTCTATCAAAAGCTAAGAGAATGGATACAACTAGAAGGGAATAGGTAGAGACTGGGAGGGTGTCAGTGAAACTTCTAACTTAGTGTTAATGTTCTACTCTCTGATCAGTGTGTAAATTAACCGGTGACATGTGTTCCCCTCGAGAATGTATATTTGTATGTTTGGGGCCACTCCCAGCAGTGCTTAGGGGACCATGCAGTGTTGGGATCAAACCCAGGCTTCCACATTCAGCCCTTTGAGCAATATTCCCAGTGCATGATTTCTTTTATTTCAAAAAATACATAAAAGAAACTGCCTTGGGTGGCAACCTGCTGTGCTCAGCGCTACTCCTGGCTCTGTGCTCGGTGATCACTCCTGACACTTAGGGTTCCACATGGGGTGCTGGGGATAGATCCAGGTCAGCTGCATGAAAGGCAAGTGCCCTACTCACTGCATAACAGTCTGGTCCCGAAAAACTATTATTAATAGTATTATAAACCACAGACTCTGAAACAATAAAGTTTTTACAATAAATAAAAATATCTAGTAGGAGGCACAGCAAATTAAATGAGGAAGTAGCATAGAAGCCCACTAAGCACAATAAATGAAAAAATAACACAGAAGGCTCAACTAGCAGCAAACTGTAAATCTCAGGCTTCAGTCACATCACTGTGAAAATTTTCAGATATTTTCTTTTACTGAACTTTTTTTATAAGTTCATTTACCATTTTGCTGCAATAAAGCAATATAAGATGAATTACTTTGTGCCTGATCCTGTGGCATGCTCGAGGAGAGGGAAAGGAAACTGGTGAGAATGCTGGCAAGAAGGTCACACTGGCGGTAGGATTGGTGTTGTAATAGTGAATGTCCAAACAACTATCTGTGAATAATTTTGTAAACCATGGTGTTTAAATAAAGGTAGAATAAATATGTGGGTCTAAAGAGATAGCATGGGGTTAAGGCACTGCCTGGCCTGCAGCCAGCCCTGATTTGGTCCCCATATACAGTCCCTCCTAGGACTGCCAAGATTGGTCCCCTGGCCATTGCTGGGCGTAGTCTCCAAACCAAAATATATGTATACAATTTTGAGTCTTGCCTTCTTTATTTGTAAAATGGAAATAATAAAGGTTTCTACTTCATAGAATCATTGTAGTGACAATAAGGGACCCTCAAATGGGTCATACAGCAGCTCAATTTTAAGTTTCCTGAGAACACTCCATACTGTTTCAATAAGGGTTGGACTAGAACAGCAGCTGTGGATGAGAGTTCCTTTCATCACATCCCTGCCAATAAAGATTGTTCCCAGTATTTTCATTATATGCAACTTTTATTGTTGTAAGATGGTGTATATTATAACCATTATGTAAATTAAATTTTAATAATGTATGATATTCAAGTCAATTTGAACAAAAGTCATTTTTAAACAACAGAAGCAAGGAAAATGGTTAGAGCAGTAGAGATTTCAGAAGAAAAGTTTTCTTTTGGGACACTCTGGGTTATGCTCAAGGCTTACTCCTGGCAGAGCTCAGGGGACCATATGTGATGCCAGAGATCAACCTTTGGTCAGCTGTGTGCCTGGCAAGCATCGTGTACACTGTACTATCTTTCCAGTTTGAGTTTTCATTTTAAATTTACCAATTTCCTTTTTCTTTAATTTACCATAGTCAAACCAAGATTTTGCTTACTTCAACATACAAGTGAATGAGGAAAAGCTAAATTACTTCTGAGATGTTCTAACAAATCAGTCAGATAAATAATATTCATTCCTGGGGCACCTGAGCTTAAAAACCAATATAAGGGGCCGGAGCGATAGCCCAGCGGATAGGGCGTTTGCCTTGCACGCAGCTGGCCTGTGTCGGCCTGGGTTCGATCCCGGCATCCCATACGGTCCCCGAGCACCGCCAGGAGTGATTCCTGAGTGCAGAGCCAGGAGTAACCCCTGAGCATTGCAGGGTGTGACCCAAAAAAGCAAAAAAAAAAAAAGACCAATATAATCCACTATGTAAAATAACATACTCAACTAGAGCTCCCCAGGCTCCTAAACATGACTGGAGTTTCTTAAAGAAAGGTCTGCAGGTATGACTGGAGTTTCTTAAAGAAAGGTCTGCAGGTTAAGCGTGTAGTAAGTCCTTACCAGATCTTCACTCAAACCCACAGCTCTGCTGACAATCTCCCTCACTCAAACCCACAACTCCACAGACAATCAAATATAGCCTCATTATGAGGATTCTTAGGAGTGATATCCACCAATCTTAGAACTCTTTTCCCCCAGATTTAGGGATTAGCAAAAGGATATACACAGAGCATTAAACATGTGTCACTACCTAGCTCCTTTATCGAAGACTCAGGTAGCTCTAGAATATTTAAGCTATTGAGAGAAGTCTACTGTATTATTAACCAAATATCTTTTCACCTTCCTGTTTGTTTCCTAATTGATGATGTAAATTCTAGAACTATAAAGAATGTCTTAATCATAGTCCTTCTTATATCTACATCACATAGTTCCTTAATAATTTATCTGTTATTTATAGAAATATTGTTTTATGATACAGAATTTTAATTTTAATTTAATGTTTGGCCCTCTCCTAAGGCAATAAGTTGACATCTAATCGCCAATCAGGTATGAACTCATGACTATAACAGAACAATGGAAACACATACTGGCTTTTCTTTTCTTTCTTTCTTTTTGCTTTTTTTTTTTTTTTTTTTTTGCTTTTTGGGTCACACCTTAGTGATGCTCAGGTGTTACTCCTAGCTCTGCACTAAGTAATTCATCCCGGCAGTAGTTGGGCGCCATATGGGATGCCAGAGATCGAACCCAGGTTGGCCGTGTGCAAGGCAAATGCCCTACCTGCTGTGCTATCGCTCTGGCCCCACATCCTGGCTTTTCTAGACTAGCTGCTCTCAACTGCAGCACATACTGCTTCCTAGAACTGAAAAAAAAATTGGGCATAGGGCAATGAAACATATCACTTTCTAAAGTAAAATAAGATCTATTACGAAGAACTCATCTAGCAAAAGCTGGTTTAATAGAGAACAAAGTGAGAAAACAGGTCATCTCTTTTGAAGGAAGACCAGAGTATGGTGCTTAAATCAAAATGTCTGCTTGGGGTCAGAGCGATAGCACAGTGGATAGGGCATTTGCCTTGCATGCAGCCGATCCAGGTTCAATCCCGGCATCCCATATGGTCCCCGCACACTGCCAGGAATAATTCCTGAGCAAAGAGCCAGGAGTAACCACTGACCATTTCCAGGTATGGTCCAAAAAAAGCAAAAAAAAAAAAAAAGTCTGCTTGTTTCGAATGCTATTTTGTTCATTAAAAAATTGTAGGTGGTCTTTCTTATAATTGCATACTATTCCATCGGTATCACATTTCCTTGATCCATTCATCTATAGTTGGATATATGTAGTATTTCCATATAATGGCTATTGTAAAAAGTGCAGCAAACATGCAATCTGCAGCAACATAGATGGAAATGGAGTATATCAAGCTGAGGGAAGTCAGTCAGAAAAGGGCTAGATACAGCCTGATTTCTCAGATAAGGAACTTAAAGAAACACAGCAAGGTATAACAAAGATCCAAAGGTAACATGATGAGAACTGATCAGCACAACTGGGTTGAGCGGGGCCCTGAGAGGGAAGGGTATTCGGGTCCTTGAGGGAGGAAAGTGGGTGCACTGCGGATGGGTGTGGTGCTGGAGTAGGTTCCTGAGAAACCATGATGAACAGCATTGGAAACCACAGAATCTCAAATGAAATCTTTTTTTTTTTTTTTCTTTGGGGTCACACCCGGCAATGCTCAGGGGTTACTCCTGGCTCTGCACTTAGGATTTACTCCTGGCAGTGCTTGGGGGACCATATGGGAAATCGAACCCGGGTTGGCTGCATGCAAGTCAAATGCCCTACCCTGTGCTATCACTCCAGCCCCTGATCTTTTTTAAAATTCCAGGTGGATGTAGCCCTGAATCAGGAAAGCCAGCCTGACAGAGAACCTGGTGCATTTTAGTACTTACTCCTCCCTTTAGCTAAGTGTACTTGTGCAGAGAACACACTACACAGCAGTATGTGGTAACTCAAGGCTAAAGAAAAAACGTCTGGGGTCAAAGAGCTAACTCAACAAACTGTAGAACATACTTTGAATGTAGGGAGTCTGGGTTTGATCCATTCCACTGCGTGGTTCTATGAGGAGCATTAGAGCAACCCATTAGAGCAAAGATCCCAGAATAGCCTTCAAACACCCTTGGGTGTAGTACAGAAACTAAATAAATAGATAAATTCAGGGTAGCCTGAGATGAATGCCCAACTCCAAAGCACTTTTGCAGGTGACACTTTATCTAGAAAAGAGGGTTATTGTAGTATTTATTTCACAGAATATGTTATAGGAAGGATTAAACAGGAAATTGCAAGTGCCCTAAAACATCAATCTCTCTAAGCCATTTTCAAATAGTCTGTGTTTCCCTAAAGCAGAAAATCTTATTCAAAATTATATGAAACATCAATGGGCGAGAAAGATTCGCAAACGTGAAAAACACTAAGCCACAAAGTAAAATCATGAAGCCCATTATGTGATATTTATGAGTCATTCACCTATGCTTTGAATTTAGATTGCAAGTAGAAGAAAGGTAGGGAATACTGGTTCCTACATTTGGAAAACATTTTGCAATCTGCTTCTCTTAGTTCATAGTAGACAATACAATGATGTAAAATGCTAGAACCTTAGCATTTCTCTTCATGTGGAGAATATCAATCAGCGGAATAACAAGGACCTAATTCTGACAGTAAATGAACCTATTTCCAAATAAGAATCATGATATATATTTCCACCCAGTAAACTCTTAAAATTTCAGCACCACTTCCGGGTTTGGACATACCTAGTATAAATATTTCCAAATGAACATATTTCATAATATTTCTTCAAAAATAACAACAACAAAGATCTTCCTACCTGAGATTCCTTTAGTCCCAAGGTGATGGCAAGTTTCTTTCTGTCAGTTTTACTGATATATTTCTGCTTCTGAAACATTTTCTCCAGAGCTTTTCTCTGGTCCTCAGAAAAAGACTGCTCTTCTTAAAATACCCCTTCTGGCCTTGGAATTGGAGTCCTGTGTGAAGAGAGGTAGCACACTCTCTTCTCCTGGAAGAGGAAAAAGAGGGGAAAATTGTGCCTAAATTAAAAAGAAGCCACTCTGTCTGAGGATATGACTCTAGCCACAGCCCAATAGCCCTGTCTCTGTTCCCTGCATGCTTAGAGGAGTGCTCCCAACCTCTATTTGGCCATGGAGAATTTGAAGTTACTGGAAAACAAAGTACATATCCGGTTTTCCTAATCTCATGTGTCCTATAGGAAAGTCAATAGTCCTACATGGCAGAGCCCTAACAATTAGCAAATAGCAGGATGATTTAAACATGTTTCCTAATTATTCATTTATTCATTTATATATTCACTCAAATTGCTAAACTCAACTCGACAGTTTATGAAGATAGAAATAAATAAAATCACAAATTAAAGGTATTTACATTTTATAACTCTCGTTACCTGTAAAATCCAGCAGCAGGCTATTTACTTCTGAAATTATTTGCTTCTGAAAAGAAAGAATACTACAAGTGGGATAAATTATTCCTAAGGAGGGTACTGCTGGACTAGAGCCATTACTGACTGGATCCCACGGGATGTCAAAAGATCACGTGGCCGCCCACCTACAAGATGGTCAGACTTCTTTGTCAAGACCCTGAAGGGACGGTTTGAGGCTCTTTGTATTTCTGAAGCAACCAGATGTCATTAGGCTACATTGGCACGTGATAGGGTCAAATGGAAATGTTACTGGGCCCGCCTCAAGCAAATCGATGAATAAGGGGATTCAAGTGTCAAGTGAAGTGAAGGAGGGCACCTTGATACATAATACTGGTCAGTCCCTTAGGCTATATCCGAGTCAGATCACATCCCACTTCATCTTCACACTGGATTCCCCCTCTTTTTTCGAGATCTGCAACACTCAGATCTACATTTAGATGCCAGTCTAAATGTAGTCCTTGGAATTACATTCCAATGGGTCCTTGGAATGTAATCAATTACATATTTTACAAAGGTCTAGCTTCATTGATGTCCTTTCCACTCTTCCTCTCATAGCATCTTGTTTAATTCTTACCTACCAAACCAACTATTTTTGCTAGTATCATGGCAACAATGTGTTTTAAAGCCAGTCTTTGACAACTGGAGTGACAATTCTTTATCAGATATTTAACTGTTTTTGCAAAATACTGGCTAATAATAAAAGTACTCTACTTTTTTTCATTTTTTCTTTTTTTCTTCCCAGCACATCCTTAGTATACTGATATGGAATTGGTTCTTTTGTACTGGATCACAGATGATATTCCCTAGGAAACCTCAGGACAAGGGACTTTCAAGTTTGGGGGGAAAAAAAAGTGGATTTGCTTGTGTTATTTCATCTCTTTCAAACAAGTTACTTCATCTCTGAATTTATCTAAGATTGCTTTAATTGGAAAAATCTAAAGATTTGAAGAAACAGCACAAGAAAATTCCAGTGTTCAAACCATACATAAGGATCCTATGAATCCATTTTATTCCCATGTTATTATTTATTTTATTCATGAACTAATTATACACCACAGAACCCACCTTACAAATAGAGAATATTTTAGAGTTTAGAGTCCAAAACTATACACAGTTCAGCTAACAGTAATGCCTTGTGAATCCAAATTCTACATGGCTTCTATACTGAGACTAGACTCAGCAAGCATAATGGAGAAACATTTACGCACAAAGGGGAGTTCTGGCTTGTGATTACAGGTTTCTCTGCACTATTCTAGAAAAGTCTATCTACATCTAAATTACCAAACATCTCCTTGGTAACTATGTCCTCATCTTCCATGGTGTTTTGATTCTGTCACTTTTCATTTGCATAATGCACCACTATTACAGATATATGTACACACATATATACAAATATCAGATATATATATATATTATTTGCATATCAGATATAATATTTATACATACATACATACACACACACATATATATATATATATATATAAAACGAGAAAAAAATACAAAGGTAAAAGTGCCTAAGTAGATTTTTGTCTTATGAACTCAAAGAAATATTAAGGAACCATTAAAACGGAGGGGTAATATGAATAAGGCAGTAGCAAAAATACCATGTTGGAATACACATGATACTTTAAGTTATATGCTTTTTAATGATTATATAAAATGCAGAGGAAAAATAGGAGGAAGGCAAACACTGACCCTTGATCAATGTTGCAAAATTGTATCTAAATAATTCATGTCCACTCATTCTGTGTTTTAATTCTACTTCTATTTTTTAAAGAAAACAGAAAACATTTATCAGGATAGCTAAGAAGCAGTCTGGGGAAGCTAATGAAATTCCTTGTTGTTACAGTAGAAGAGCACACAGTAGATGAGGGTTCAAGTATACAAACTGTCACAATACAGTGAGATAAATACTCATTATAATATGGAAAGTATTTTTTGAAATCCAACAGAGTAATCCAATAACAGCATCTTTTTTCTGGCAATCCAAGTCAGGGATATCAGTATAATTGAAGATTTGAGATGTTGAGAGAGTGAGAACAAGTGTTAAGAGAGTAAGAACAATGAATCTAGGACTCGCAGCCAGCTTGGCATCTCCAAATTGCTGATTATGAATGAAGCACACAAAGATAAACTGGGGAGGCAGTTTAGGACTAGGGGTGACTGAAAAGGGTTGGGTTTGTTGATTAAGACAAAGAAATACAGCATTAGGTACTAATGGAAATATGTCTCTCCTCCAATTCCAGAAACTACCTTAGCTCTGAAGACAGTGGACTGACATTTAGTAGCCAGCAGAGCCTGGAGAACAAAAGGCACACATCAGATTCATTTTTGAATCATTATGCCAAGAGCAGAGAGCCCCATCTCTGTTCTGTCTTCGATGACTCCCATGAATATGTGCCAGTACTGTGTGTGAGGTGATGATTCATCTTGACTCATGCAAATCTCTGCATTACTGATCCATTTTGAGGTAATTTCCTAATTCTAAAATCTTTCACATCTTGCTTCAGGAAGTTCTGAAAAAATGTTATACCAATATTACCCTCTACTATTCATGCTCAGTATTACTCTTAGCCTTTGTCAACTTTGCTGTTTCCTATCCAAGTCTGTATCAGCGATATAAATGCTTTTTATACATCCCCCCCCCCCCTTATATGGGTACATGACATGTACATATAATTCTTTCAGGATACTTAAACCAGTGGTCACCACAAAATTTTTCAGAAATACAATTCCAACATCCTTTATCACTTTTTTTTTATGAAGTAAAAATCATTTTATTTAAAGAAATTTACTTAGAGAGCGGGCAATTGATGATGAACGGGAAGACAGTGATACAGTGATAGAGAAATGTGAAGGTAGAGAAAAATACTATGACCAATAGAGAATGGGAGAGAAAACAGGCCTCTCTAGAGTTGGAAAAGGCAGAGTATGGCTTTCTGGGAGAAATATTTTGGCCTGGGTTCACTTCATATATAAAAGTAAATCTGGATGCTGTCATTGGGAAAGCTTTGGACTCTTGATGGTCCTTTCATAGTCTCACAATGACCATTTGATTCTCCTGTAAAGATTTTCAGAAGATTTTCAGATTTTTAGAAGAAACGTTTGTTTAATCCATGCTTCCAATGGGCCACCTAAAATTCCCAAAGTCTTCATTAACTATATCATCAAATATGTTATTTCAAGTGCTGAGTCTCTGGAGTCAAATTTCCTCAAATCTGGAATACTTCTGGTCTACCGTTTCATCTTTTCATCTTTTTTTTCCATCTTTTTTTTTTTCTGTGAGCAACACTCACAACTTCTCCTTGCTTCTCTTTCAAGAATTTCTCATTCAGTAAAAAAGTTTTATTGTTCATATTTTCAAGTATGTGCATGAGGGTTGAGGGGGATATACTTATAGATGCAATAACAGTCAGATAGGCAAAATGGAATATTAGCTTAGTGTGCTATATTTAAACTAGAAGGTTTTTATTAAAAAATAAAAACTAGAAATTTAAAGGGCTAAAGTGACAGTATAGAAAATCGGGCATTTCTTTTGCATGCCAACACACTGGTTTTGATCCCTGGCATCTCATATGGTCTCCGAGCACTCTTAGGAGTAAATCCTGAACATCACTGGGCATGACACCCCCCAAAACAAGCAAAAACAAATAAACACTGAATACTGAAACCAATCATAAAAAATTTATCATCTCCCAGGAACACAATTAAAAAATTTTTAAAAAACTAGAAATTTAAAGCTACCTTCAAGTCACTAAATAAACTTGTAACTGGGAATGTTGCATAACACTTCATCATCATACAGTTTGACTTAGAAAACAATGACTTTTTAAGATGGATGATACCTTATCTTTCTTTCCTGTATAGAACGTAGTGTGACAAACCACCACACTGCTGCCATGGGGTTTAAGTAACAGTATCTGTCGCATGCTTACAGCAATATCTAACAACACCAAGGGCTATGGAAAGTTTATTAAACCAGAAGCAAATTTGACAGAAAACCTGAAAACTGTAAACTGCTTGATTCTTACTCAGGGTATTCTGCAAGGTCGCCATTAGCACGACGGAGGATCCTAACCTTATTTGGCCTACTGCCTTTTCAGAAATGAAACTATTCATTACCTTTCCCCGACAGCCATTCTTTACAGAGACAAAAAGCATCGCCTAACTGTACTTAAGGCTTGCTGCCCTCCCCTTCCCCATATCAGCACCCTCCATAGAACTGTGTCACCCACTCTGTGTAACACAAGCTTACAGAATACAAAATCATTTGCTGTAGAGAGAACATAAGCGTAATATCTAGGAATTATATGAGTGTGTCATGTAGTTAGTTTTTACTCCCTAAAATCAGTAACTCTTGGGAAATCCTATTTTGTCAGACATGAGACTCACACCCCAATGGACTGGCCGTTGTTGAGAGTTCCTCAAACTATACTAGAATCAAGTTCTTCAGGAGATACAAATTTTCACCTCTGTGCTTGTTTGTGAAATGACTGAAAATGTGACAAATATTGACTGATATTGGAGTTACAAAAATATATTATCAAGCACAATTCAAATACAGAAACCAATGGATAATGACTGAACATTAGTTGATAACAATGCTTCCACATATATCATCTAATCTTCACTGTCGGCCCATAGTAGGACTCTTTATTCTTGTTTCAAAGATGACCATGCACAGTCTCCAGGCCAGAGGAATTAGTGGACTCTTTGGGGCCACATGGCTCATACTCAGTAAACTGAAAAAAAAAAAGACTGGGCTCCCTGGGATGAACCCAGAGCCATGGCAGAGCCTGGCAAGCTACCCGTGGTGTATCTCGATATGCCAAAAACAGTAACAATAATGGGCCTCATTCTCATCAAATGGAGACGTTACTGGCACTCTCGCTTGAGCAAATTGATGAACAATGGGAAGACAAGTGACAAGACAAGTGATGATACCTTATCAGTACCAGTACTGTAAACCACAGTACTTTATTTGCCTGAAAGGAGGAAAAAAGAAAACATTGCCTGCCATAGAGGCAGTTGGAACACTATACACATAAAACCCTCATGGTTAATAACATTGTAACTTTGCTTTGTAATTCATAGTGATTAAAAATGTTTTTCAAAAAAGGAAAAACAAATCAAAGAAAATAATTTATCTGGTATTTAGCAGAAATTCAACATCCACTAACTCTATTCATTAGTCCTATTTCATTCTTTATCTCTATATAAAATTCGGCAAATACTATTTAAAGTTGACTCTCATGTTCACTCTCACTTCTTTGCTCCAAGGCAAATATTCTAAGTATCTTTCAAATCCTTCTTATGAATCATATAGATCCTTCACAGTTTGGGTTACTGCCTACCTCCTGCTCTTAAGTTTCATATTCAAGTGAGTTCAAAAGGCCTCCAGAAGGTCTGAGTTCAGGCTGTTTATTCTCAGAATCGAGGAGGAGTATTTTATCCCCTATTCTGGTTATTATATTGCCAAAAGCATAATCCAATATCTCCATATCATTCTGTGAACATTTAGTATCATATGTTTTTAAACCCTTTCCAACTTTGCTCTGTATCGACAACTTCATGTGCCTATAGACTATACTTGTGCACTTTTTTTTGAAAATCTAAAACCATTGCCCTATTAGAATTCATAGGTTAAATTTCATAACACTGCCATAAGATTTCTTGTTGAGGAAAGGGCTGTAGACAGATCACAGACAACATGCTACATTAAAAAATCAGTCCCATTCCACCATTTTCCTTAGACTTCTAATGAGCGATTCAAGAAAAAGAGACCCCATTCCAGGAACGATGCTCAAATACTTTCACTGGCTTGCTTGAACAGCTGAATAGAGCCATCAACTTGGAAAATCGATTCTCTGCATCTCTGACTCCTTGAACTTTGTTCCTAGTTGACCAAATGTCATCTGTCAACCTTTCCTTCACAGTTGAGAAATCAAAATCCATATACTTACTTGCTGCACAAAAACTTACTTCACAAACCTAATAATGGTTTTGACAAAATTATTAGGTTTCTTTCTCTATATTCAACCGAATGCTTCATCATTTTGAAAATAAATGCAGGTCTTGCTTGGTCAATTAGCTCAGTTCACTCACCCTCCAGCTGTGAGCCGTAAAAGAAAACACAACCAGGTGGGTGGCAAGAATACTAATCAGCATTGCCCTTTTTTGACAATGACACTCACAGAACTAGACTAAGTCACAATAATAACCATAATACCTCCTCTCTCTCTCTCTCTCTCTCTCTCTCTGGCTGCCCTCAACGAAATCTGAAGTTCAGGTTTAGAAATCATATTACGTTCTTTTAAACTTAAGAGAATATGATCTGAAAATGTACAATGCACATTCATATTCTGGAAAAAGATAGCAGTTTGTCCCAGAGAATATTTTCCTGCTCATATTTTTATAATGCTGTCTTAAATTTAAGTTTTGTCTTTTTAATGTAAAAAGTTCTCTTAAGGTCAAATTTAAGTTGGGCACTTTCAGACAAAACAAAATAGTTATTCAATTAATTCAATTATCTAGTGTATATAATTAAGACTCCTATACTTTTCAGGCAGTGTTTTAAAAAGTATTTTCTGTACAATTTGCACAAATTTTGATTTCATTGAGAAATGTGTTGTTTGAAAGAAAAAAAGAACATCTTGTATGTAATTTCAAGGAATTTCCTTATACTGTTCTGGAGGATGGAAGAAGTTAATCACTACTTTTTAATTTTCATCCACTAAAAACATTATGCTCAAATAGCCTATTAAACTATTTATTATACGTAAGAATAGCACTGGACTAGTGATTGTTTCCACATTGCAAAAACAAGTCAGTCATAAATTCAAAAGGTTAAGAAAAATTAAATAAATTTTAAACAAATTAATCACAAAAACAAAAACAAAATAATACTACACTTACTACATTGTGGAAATGTGGAAATGTTCATTTTGGAGTGAAAACAATATTTCAAAATGTTAAGGACCACTTACTTCATTGCCTGTTAAATTTTAAATATACAACTAATCTTTGCCATTTCAGCTGAAATTCAGAATAAGATTACTTGAACCATTCATTTTCCTTCTTTTATGCATCGGGGAAAACAAAAAGTAAATAACTGGTTATAAAAATCCTTCAAAGGGACCAGAGGGATAGTACAGTTAGTAGGGTGTTTGCTTTGCACACAGCCAACCTGGGTTCAATCCTTGGTATCTTATATAGTCTCCAGAGCACTGCCAAGAGTAATACCTGAGTGCAGAGTCAGGATCAACCCCTAATCAATGCCAGGTGTGGCCCCAAAACAAAAGATCATTCAAACTACTTGGGACTGAGAGCCAAACAGGTATCACAGCAAGTAGGGAGCTTGCCTTGCACATGGCTTACCCAAATTCAATCCTTAGCACCCTACATGGTCCCCTGAGCCTGAGGTGTGATTTCTGACTGCAGAGCAAGGAGAGTAATCCCTGAGCACTGCCAGGTGCAGCACCAAAAAACAAAATCAAAACAAAAAGAACTACTCAAATTATTTTTACAATAAAGAAAAGAAAATTTGAGTACATGTCTTAGATTTAAAAATTACTATTCAGATGGAAGCCTTATTAATCTTTCATTGGCATCACATTTATGGGATTATCGATCTTTATTGACAAAATAACTACAACATTTCACTGGTACTTGCTGCCAATAGACTGAATATTGAGTATGTAAACTAAAAGTCCATTTGAGATTTTTAACCTTGAAGTTGATTTAAAATACTTATGGCATCTCTAAACTAGTTTGAAATGCCAACTTTCGATATGAGGATGAATCAAGTGTAGCTTTCTCTATCCTTTATCTCAACTAAATGATTTTCTCCTTTGTGTATTATATTGAATCAAAAAATGTAAACAGGACTTGGTAAGATTCCAGAAATAAGTAGTAAAATTTCAACACATATTCTAAAAGTATAAAGAGGGAGGGGACCAGAGAGATAGTACAGTGGGTAAGGTACTTGCTTTGTACACAGCAGACGTGAGTTTAATCTCTGGCATCACATAATTGTCCCCGAATCTGCCAGGGCTGACCTCTGAGTTCAGAGCCACGAGTAATCCCTGAGCACTTCCAGGTATGGCCCCCAAACAAAACAAACAGAAAAAAGTAAGTATCAAAAGGGAACAACAAAGAAGGAAATTAAGGAAAATTATAGTAAATTTCCATGCAACTGAAAGATAAATATATCTAGAAAATATCTACAAAATTCTTTTCTGTGCTCTCTATATATCTCTAGTTATTAAATTTTGTAGTTTTATGGCTTAAAAACTCATTAAAATATCACTATAAAATATGCACACACTCACGTATATGTGAATATCTACCTATTGTTACATGAAATTTGGAAGTTCATTTCATTTCAATTTATCTAAACTGCATTGTTAGATATTGTCCTTAAAAATACCAGCATTACATCCAAGGTAAAAAAAAAAAACTAAATTAGATGAATTTTCTCTTTGAATTTTTTTCCCATGGAAGGTAATACTAAATGTTCAGATCTACAAAGATGCCAGGCTGGCCTGGAATCAGATATTTGGAGCGCAAATGCCTCCAACAATGTCCTGATATTCTAATATATGGTGATAAATGTCTCCTTAATTTGCACAACAGCTTTCAATTGCCCTTATAGCAGACCACCTTGAAGGACCAAGAAAAAGGTTTAGTCACGGTTTCTATTTTTCTATTTGAATTCAATAGATTCTAGTTAAATGGGCAATTAATAGGTCACCTCCAAAATAGTAGTGTATCAGTCCTGGTTAATAAACAATCCCCAGAGTTGATAATGGGTTCTGTGTATTCAGCAAGTTCCTGTATACACTCAGCTCACCCACTAAACCCCTTTTCAGGTGGATGGGGTTATATGGGAAGATGAGCTAGAATGAGTCTATAAAAGTCAGTTTCATTCACTGCTTTATTTTCAGTCAAGTGCTTTAAATGGTGTCCAGAAATTCACTTGGAATGTGAGACAGGAGAAAAGACTGACACACAGAGCCTTGCTTTATGGCCATACAAAAGGACAACTGACCCTTGCCCAAACCTTTTCCATGTGAAATGGTTCCTAAAGTTCATCTGCACAGTGAAAAATCGTGGTGAGGTCGCGTGTGGATGAGTCAAGTGAAAGTGAGGATTGGTCACGGGGCTGTTACCTATTGTGGCTGGGTCCCAGCCTTGTAAAGTGCTCTGTGGGAAAGTATCAGCCCCCTAAAGAGATGCTCAGAGGCCTGCAGCTCATTAAAGGGCCAGCATTTGCTGCCTCACTTGTCAGGAACCATTCTGTTGAGCAACCGCTCTCCGGAGACATTCATGAAATATATACATAGAGGCAGCAGGGCTCTGAATTCAACAGGGATGAAGCTCAGAATGGTAACCTGCCTCACTCTGCTTCACTTTTCAAAACCTGACAGGGCTGCTAACCTCTTTGGCAGATAAAATATATGCACCCTCCACTGGAGTTACTTATCATAGCCTCTGCCTACAGATTATGATGTTAACTATAAGTCTCAAGACCAAGGTGAACTTTATTTGCTTTCAGTGGGACATGTTTTTCCTTTTTGGAGTGCATGTGGGTACAACTGTACATGCTCTCAGTTTCTGAAGGTATTCTATTCTCATTCTATCCCCAAATCACAATTAAACACTTGTAAAAGGTTTCCAAATGTTATCTTTAAAATATTTCCTACAACTCTGGTTAACTTTATTTGACACCATAAAATGAAGGTATTTGTCTCCCTCTTAACAATGTTGGCAATTTCTAATTATTTTCTATGGAAACTTAAGAGACTTTCTATGTCACATTTTAAACTGAAAGCAAACCTTACAAAAACCGATTTCTTAACCTTTCTTCCTTTCATTTTTTCTTCTTTAAATGAGTATTGCTACATGTTTTAAAATGAGCCAAACTAGCCCTTCTGAGATCTTTTATATCAAATGGCAAACAAGTCTTCTTTCCTTGGTGTGTCAGTCCTGGGTTTCAATGCCATTAGAAACCGCTCACAATTGCTCAGTGTGCTGAGGTTTGATAAATCTCTGGAACCTTCCTGAATAGGATCCCTGTGATTTTTAGTGAGGAATTAGCTCCTTGCCATTGCATTACCAATTAGTTTGCCAGAGCACATTAAATCCTGCTGCTTTGGTTTACAGAATAACCAAGGCATTGCTGATGAAGCATAAAACTTACTTGGGAAAACAGTGGGGGATGCAGGACGCCGACAGGACCCACCGCAGCACTCCGAGTAGAATGGCGGGGCGCTCAGGAAAAAGGGCTTGGAAGGCACTGCAGAGAAAGCATCGATCTCACTGATTAGCCCATTCTTTCAGACAATCTTCAAAACTCCAATTTCTCAGAAGTGACTGAATAAAAGCATTTCATTTTCTTAGCCTTGGCTTATTGAGTTATAATTATTACTAAACATAATGTTTATTTAAAGTTGTTTTTATTTGTCAAAGATCTTGTCAAATAATTTAATCAAGAAATGGAAGCTGTGAAGAGTCAAATAGATCAAAACCACTCTTCATTTTCTGTGTGGGTATATTATAAAAATAAATATTTCCTAGAGCCACACAGTCCAAAAGGCTTTGACTATATGTCTACCTACACCTACACCGTATTTTTCAATGCAGCATGATACCGCACAACAGAAAAAAAAAGGCTAAGATGCTTGAAGGTACACAACTTTTTCTTTAGCACATTTTTAATAAATAACAAGCTGAGTACTTGGTCCATTCCAAATAGCACATTTTTAATAAATGAATGAATTGAAGGTAACTTTCCCCTTAACCGATACATTGAATACTTAATGCAAATAAACACAAGAGTGCAACATTTCAGACTTGTCTGTTAACTAACTGACAAGCATGCTTATTTTTCAATAGTACTTCAAAATAAGCACATTGTCAAGCAATGACTTTATCATTTCTGGGTCTTTAAAGCCCGCAAATGGAAAATAAATAACAAACCTCCTTTCTTCTCTGATCTAATGTTAAGTTGTCAATATTAATGTCATTAGCTCTTTAGACCTGGAGTTTTAAAAAATAAATATGATGACTAAACCAAGCACAAAAAAGAGATTCACTTTGGTGCTCAAAATTTATATTGAATTTTTAAAATACTTCCAGTTATATAATACTATAAGACCATCAGTGAAATGAAAAATCATTTCATCTGAATTTAACATTTTAATTATATTTCAGGAGTATAGTGCTACTTAAGCAGGTTTGCACTTTTCATTCTTTCTTATGAATACTTTGTACTTTGCAAATAAAAATGTTAATGTTTCTACATTTAAAAATTGCCTCATATCTATTCTTAAGCATTTCTATTAACTACCACTTCAATTGCACGAGATACAGTACGTAACGAACAGTGTGCTACTTTCCATGTCACATTTATATAGTATAATGAAGCATCAATCACTACAGCTGGAAATACACATAAAAATGAAATATAGAGAACAAAATAAGCTAGTATGTAAGTGATATTATTAACATAATGCTACAAATCAATATAACAAAAACTAAGTGAATGATAATATAAAAAGTACAACTTTTCCTGTTCCTAAGATGCTAAAATGATTTTTCGACTAATAGTAAAAATGGAAGAGACAAAAACAAATGGATTGTTTATGTGAGAAGTGGTCAGTTAAAAGTGTGATAAGCTAGATTCTGAGATACATGATCTAAGTGTGAAATTTAACCAGACACTCCCGAAAAATGTTTTAAATGAACATTTTGCTACACTATTACATATAGTCCTACCTTAGTAAAGAAAAACTTAATCAAAAATGACTTTCTATCTACGTAATAACTAGTTTTAGCTAAATAATTATATGTGACATGACAAGGCTTATGGTTCTATTGTGTAGAATTTCTTTACCTCTTTAACCTCTTTGACATACATTTACGCAAGAGATTAGTCGATTCCTGATTGCTATACATAAATACACCTTGTTTAAGCTGGTTTATGTGGAAATCACTGTGAAATTTCAATTAAGTGCTTCATTTTTTTTTACATGCGCCTACTCTGACATAAGTCAAATGTTAAACCAGCTGAGCATGTGACTGTTGAATGGCATGAAGGAATAACCACTTAAGTCAGGGCAACTGCGTTATGAAAATATATCCTACACTTCTGAATGCTTGCAAACCTCAAACTTTTTGTAGCATTAAGTAAAGCTGAATCATATGAAATGTTTTCCATCAAGTTTGACAAAAAATGAAACGACAGGCTGATGGATGTGTTGAAACTTTCGTAAACCATTAAGAACTGCTTTGAAGATGTTCTGCAAAGGGTAGAAAACAAGGCAATTACATCCTGAGTGATCAGCATTTCAAAGCTTATCAGTAAAACTAGAAGCAGTAACTTTATCATTTGAGAAACAATTTATTGTAGACTTAATGACCAATATTTATATTTGAGTGTCAGGCAATGAACGGGCCATGAATTTAACACATGTTCTCTCATTCATTAACATTCAGCACCCAAAGGGCATACATCTGGAATGTAATCATGACTTCTTTCAGCAAGTTTTAAAGGACAAGAGAAACATAAAAAAATTTTAGCATAATGTTTATTAGTAGCCTTGAGGAATAAGGGTTTTACATAAAAAGACCACAAGAGCTAAAGTCCTAAAAAATATATACACTCCCAAGCTTTCCCTGGCAGAAAAACAAATGATCCTTCCTATGGAAAAAAAAAAAAAAAGAAAAAGAAATGTTCACCATCAGGGTCTACACCAGGATATTAGTTTCTCTGCATGAGGGGGATCTCTGCAAAATACTAAATTGTGTTACACCAACACATATAACCTCTAGATTTGCATAAAAATGCCACTTTACAACTTTTATCACTTGTCTTCCCATTGTTCTGCTGGAGTGGGTGCCAGCAACATCCCCATTGTTCCCTGAGCATGTGCTAGAACAGCCCAAGGGTCTCTGCTCACTTCAGGAACATGAAGAGCCTCAAACCATTCCTTCAGGTCATGGGAATGAGGTCTATTATTATTACTGGTTTTGGCATATCAAATACTACAAGGGTAGCTTGCCAGGCTCGGCAATAATAATAATAAAAAATAATAATAACAACAACAAAAAAAACCGCATGAAGGTATGAAGAATCTTACACTCCACACAATTCCAGAAGAACACAGAAAGGCAAAACTTGGGTAAAAGCATACTGAGGATGAGGATTATTAGCTGAAAAGACATCACTTAGCTATCTGAATCTCTCCATCAAGCAACTAAATACATGGATTTCATTATAAGTGTTTAGAAATGTATTGGTTTTCCTAATCAGTGTTTCCTAAGGTGGGCTAGTTACTACATCCTGCCAGGAGGGAGCTGAGGGAGGGCATAAGCCTTCATACAAATGGAGGGGAGATTTCCATTTACTTATTCACTCAAAGTAGGGGAGATTTCCAGTGGTTACTGAGTGACTTCCCCCAACCCTTGATAATGGGCACATGGTCAAGTAAAGGGAACCACTGATTTAAATTGTCTGTTTATTCATTATCATTCTGAATGATGGCCTAAGTCACAGTTCAGAGAATTCAGGAGAGTGGCCTATACAAAACAAGGTGAACACTGTACAAAAAAATTCTTAAACTATGAAACCAAATTGGAAACTTATCTAAATCCAAATGAAAAAAAAATCAAATTATCTGCAGAAAACATTATGAACTTTTTATTACTTCTTAATCAAAAGCTTAGGCTTGTCTGAAGATAAAATCCAGTTATCTCTTGATTATTTTGAATGCTTAATTACAATGGTAATTCAGAACCAAGTTATTGGTAAATTAGCATGATTTTTAAAACAGTCATTCTATATCAAATATAATAGAAGAATCCCACCATCAAAGATAGTTATAGTCACAGAGAAATTACTTTTAAAGTTCTGTATTCTAGAAATTAACAGATTTTCTGACATTTCTTATTATTTTTATTATACTTTACTGACAAAAAAGTGGGCATATAAATATATCAAACTGCATTCAATTTACACATGGCAGAGCCTGCCAAGCTACCCATGTTTTATTTGATATGACAAAAACCAGTAACAATTATGGACCTCATTCCCATGACCTGAAGAATGGATTGAGCCTCTTCCTGTCCCTGGAGCAAACAGATGCCCTTGGGCCACACTCACTTTCCAACAGGACTTATGGAGATGTTACTGGTGCCCACTTGAGCAAATTGATGAACAATGGGAAAACAAGTGATACAAGTAATTCTATTTACAATCAATGAAAACTGTTACTCACTAATTTGAACTGACAATTCAAAGAAAGAATATTAAAAATGAATGAAATCTTCAAACAAATTTCAAGAGTCCATCTCCTGCAATGTAAATTGGACAGCAAATTTTAAGAAGTATGAAAAGAAATGAAAAAGTATGACTTTTTTTCAGTATCTTAAGTATCAGATACTGAAGTATCAGATACTACAATATTTAAAGGATCAAAAAATTCCTCTGAGGAAAAATTAACAAGAATGTATTTCAAAAAGTATTTATAATGACTGCCTTCAGTCTGGATACAAATACATTGGGAAAGAATAATAAGATTATTGACCTGAAAATAATACACCAATGAATCAACTATCAATCTACAACCAAGACTCCAAAGAATGATAACCACCAACAATTACAGGTAGACTTAAGAAATGTCTGTTATGTAGTAGGTATGACTTATTTTATCATTAACAAACCTGGAAATAATTCGTTAAAAAAATTGCCTTCTCTAACAGGGGAACCAAGTCAGATAAATTCTTTTCTGCTCATCAAAAAACAATAGAAACCAGAAATTTCCACCCTCAGTATTCAAAATTAATTTACATATTTTTGAATCTTCAGCAAAAAAAATTAAAAATAAATTTCTCTATACTCCAAATTCATTTTTTAATTTAATTTTTTAATTTATTATACCACTGTGAGATATACAATTACAAAACTATTCATGATTAGGTTTCAGTCATACAGTGTGCCAGCACCCATCCTTCCACCAGTGCACATTTCCCACCACCAATGTCCCCTGACTCCCTCCCCCCTTCCCAACCTGCCTCTATGGCAGGCACTTTGGCACTCTGCTGCTTTTCTCTCTCTCTCTCTCTCTCTCTCCTCTCTCTCTCTCTCTCTCTCTCTCACACACACACACACACACATTGTGGCTTGCAATACATACATTTAGGGGTTATCATGTGTATAGCTTTGCCTGCAATTCAATGCTCAGTTCTAGGCTGGCATTTCCAGAATTATTAGCACTCCGGTCCCTTCCTGTCTTACCAAATCTCTGATTCCCACACACTTGCAGTAGATTCCAACCACTGACAGGACCTCCTAGTCCATGGCTAAATTCAGCTTTGAGCTGTCAAATCGGAGCTCCTCTAAGAGCATTTCTCTAACCAGTTGTTTTCAACACCAAACACTCAGTTCTAATTCAAAGGAAAGGTGACAAGTTACCACATTATTAAAATTAAATTGGGATCATTTGGAATCACCCAGCCATGGTATTAATTTATTTCAAAATCTGCACAGGTGATTTGACTATAGTCAGGACAACACCTCAGAAATGAACACAAAACAATGATCGCCTAAGATGATCTTTTTCAGCTGTGTTTCCTACTTGTGCACCCCTTTCCTGTCCTCTTGGTTAGTCCTCTAGCTCCCCATTTATGTGATTGTCAACTGGAGTCTCCAGGTTGCCATCCAGGTCTAGCTGAGCAATGCTGTTTTGATAAAACATTGAGAACAGCATGGTTCAGATTTCTACTGAAGACAGAAAAACCAAAAGACCATCCAAAATGATCACAAGAACTGCTATCTTGCTTTCAAGGAATGTCAATTCTGGAGGGGGAAAGATATTTCACCATTCTTATTTTCATACTCACAACTAAGTATTGTTTGCTCAATTTAAAAATCACTTGCCCTTTGTGTTAAAAAGTGTATGTCACTCTAGAGAACATACTAATAAAATAGAATCTGTAGCTCTCAAATCCTAAAAGAGATCTAAGGCCTAAAGATGTAGGCTAGAACAGTCATAGATTAATGCCTATATTAGTCTACTCCAACAGATGTATTTCTATTTAGAAAAAGCTGTCTGTTAATAGTATCCTTCCTATACCCTATAGCAGATTGAAAATGGGTATAAAATATTTCATAACTTTTCCTAAGTAGTAGAATCTAGAATAGAATTTGGAATGGTCTTGCTTAACCCAAATGAAGCAAGTGACATTCTGCAACTTCCAAAGCTAGATCATAAGAGGTCTTGCAGCTATTGGGGGGGTGGGGGGGGGGGGGAAGGTGGGCTTCATTAACTACTTTACTCTCAGAACTAATACTTGTAAGTTGTGGTGAGAAAGGAATCATCATGTACTGTAGGAATACCTGATTCAGTTGTTAAGTGTTTCAGTACACTGCTGCCCAGAGCCTCTGCATCTGGCCTGGAGTTGCCTCCCTGCAGGTCACTTTGTAGATAGGAGGACAGTTTGAATGTGGCAGCTCATCTGATCAAGCATTCTATACTAGCTGGTACAAATATTCTCTCATGCTGCCACAATCATAGTGGGACTAGCTAGATCTTACCAGTATATTTGCCTGGCCACGTTGGATCTCTAAGTAATTACACCCGAGAGAAATGCTGTTTGCCTCCAAGCAAGCAAGCATGGCTCTCTCATAACTCAAAGACTGATATACAGAACAACCATAAAGACGAGACTCTTGGGAAGGCTTGGAGAAATATTTAACTGGCTAAGGAATATTCTTTAATACAGATGTGTGCCTTTGTATTCTGAGGTACAGTTCATCTCAGAAGCCCCTCTTCAACTTCAGAGGCACTTCCAAAGCAGATCTTGGCTGGGCAACATTAACATCTCAAAGGGCCTACGTGAGGTCCTGGGAGAAATTACCTGAGGGAATTTGACCCTGATGGCTTTCCATTGGACAGGAGGGTGGGTTGCAGGGATATAAAACTAGCCTACTTCCTCTCTCGCTCTCTCCTTTTCCCCCTTTCTGTTGCCACTTCCTTGTCTCCTCTCTGCAGGGCCTTAACACGTGGTGGCAGCCATCTTGGCCTATACTTGGCAGGGCTCAGCCAGGAACCCTAAGTATGGGGGTTTTTCTATTGCTGATTTGAATGCCAGAACCTGTGTTAAGTAAAGCATTTTGAAAGTTCACCAGTTTCTTGTGTCTTTCTCTGTCCACCAGCGGCCAAAACCCTGGGACAGAAGGGGATCCCTGACCTGCTCCTGGATTTTGTGCGGGGCACCTCAGTGTTTCCCTGAAGTTAATGAGAGCTATGTGGAGATCCTCCAAAAATCTTGGCATTTATCCCTAAAACACCAAAACATTAATCAAAAATATGTACACATATTAATCAAAAATATGTCAAGATATGGAAACAATACAAATGCCCAACTACAGATGAATGGACCAAGAAGTTGTGGTTTATAAACAATGAAATTCTATGCAGTTCTAAGAAAGAACAAAATCATGCAATTTGCTGTGACATGGAGGGAATTAGAGACTATCAGGCTGAATGATGTCAGTCTGGAGGAACGAGATAGCTATAGAATGATCTCTCATGTGTGGCTCTCCAAGACACACATCAAGGTAGCATCGAAGGTCCAAAAGGCAACATAAGAATTTCTTCTTTTTGGAAGCTTCTGTTCATTTCTTCTCCCCCATTTTTTTGATGGGGTTGGCTGTTTTTTTCTTGTGGAGTGCTACCAGTGTCTGATATATCCTGGATATTAACCCCTTGTCAGATGGGTATTGGGTGAATATCCTTTCCCACTCTGTGGATTGTCTTTGTATCTTGGTCACCGTTTCTTTTGAGGTGCAGAAGCTTTTTTAGTTTTTATATAATCCCATTTGTTTATCATTGCTTCCATTTGCTTGGTCAGTGGTGTGTCGCTCTTTAAAAGATACTTTTCGTTTCGATGTCGTAGAGCTTTTCTCCTATGTTTTCTTCGATATACCTTATAGATTCATGTCTGATGTTGAGATCTAGAATCCATTTTGATCTGACTTTTGTGCATGGCGTTAGAAGGGAGGCTCTAAGTTCATTTTTTACATGTAGCTGCCCAGTTTTCCCAGCACCATTTGTTGAAGAGGTCTTTCTTTGCTCCACTTAATATTTTTTTGCTCCTTTATCAAAGATTAAGTGGTTGTATATTTGAGAATGTGTTTCAGGATACTCAGTTCTATTCCATAGGTCTACAGGTCGGTCTCTATACCAATACCACACTGTCTTAATTACAACTGCTCTGTAGTAGAGCTTGAGGTTGGGGAAAGTGATACCTCCCATCTTCTTTTTCCCAAGGATTGCTTTAGCTATTCGTGGAGTTTTATTATTCCATACAAATTTCAGGAGTGTTTGTTCAATTTCTTTGAAGAACATCATGGGTATCTTTATAGGGACCGCATTGAATCTGTATAAAGCTCTAGGGAGTATTACCATTTTGATAATGTTGATCCTTCCAATCCATGAGCAGGGAATATGTCTCCATTTCCTCAGGTCTTCTTTTATTTCCTGAAGTAACGTTTTGTAGTTTTCTTTGTAGAGATCCTTTACATTCTTTGTCAAACTGATTCCTAGGTATTTGGATTTTCTGTGCGCAATTGTGAATGGGATAGTTTCTTTAATGTCCCTTTCTTCTCTTTCGCTGTTAGCATATAGGAAGGCCATTGACTTTTGGGTATTGATTTTGTACCCTGCTACTCTGCTATAGGAATGTATTATTTCTAGGAGCCTCTTGGTAGAGAGTTTTGGGTTTTCTAGGTATAATATCATGTCATCTGCAAATAGTGATAACTTGGCTTCTTCCCTTCCTATCTGGATGCCCTTAATGTCTTTTTTCTTCCCTGATTGCTATAGCAAGTACTTCCAGTACTATATTGAATAGAAGTGGTGAGAGTGGGCAGCCTTGTCTTGTCCCTGATCTTAAGGGGAAGGCTTTCAGTTTTTCCCCATTGAGAATGATGCTCGCTGTGGGCTTGTAGTAGATGGCCTGGATTATCTTGAGGAAGGTTCCTTCAATCCCCATTTTTACAGAGCGCTTTCATCATGAACGGGTGTTGAATCTTGTCAAATGCCTTCTCTGCATCTATTGATATGATCATATGGTTTTTATTTTTCTTTTTGTTGATATGATGTAGTATGTTGATTGACTTGCGGATGTTGAACCATCCTTGCATTCCCGGGATGAATCCCACTTGGTCATGGTGTATAATCTTTTTGATGACTCTTTGGATTCTATTTGCTAGTATTTTGTTGAAGATCTTAGCATCTGTATTCATCAGGGAGATTGGTCTGTAGTTTTCCTTTTTTTGTGGCATCTTTGTCTGCTTTGGGTATCAGGGTGATATGTGCCTCGTAAAAGCTATTTGGGAGTGTTTTTGTTTCTTCAATTTGTTGGAAGAGCTTAAAAAAGAATTGGGGAGTAGGTCCTCTTTAAAGGTTTTGTAGAATTCACTGGTGAATCCATCTGGACCTGGGCTTTTGTGTTTGGGGGAGACTTTTGATTACCGATTCTATTTCCTCGATGGAGATAGGTTTGTTGAGGTATTCCAAATCTTCTTGTTGCAGACTTGGGAAGCTATAGGAATTCAGGAATTTGTCCATTTCTTCTAGGTTTTCTTGTTTTGTGGCGTACAGGCTCTCATAGTAATCTCTGATGATCTTTTGAATTTCTGTGGTTTCTGTTGTGATGTCCCCGTTTTCATTTCTGATTCTATTTATTTGGGTTCTCTCTTTTCCTTTTCTTACAAGTCTTGCAAGTGGTTTGTCAATCTTGTTTATTTTTTCAAAGAACCAGCTTTTGGTTTCGTTGATCTTCTGGATTGTTTTTTGACATTCAATTCGAATGGCCAAAAGGCATATGAAAAAGTGTTCTTCATCTTTAATCATCAGGGAGATGCAAATCAAAAACAACAATGAGGTACCATCTCACACCACAGAGACTGGCACACATCCAAAACAGCAAGAACAACCAGTGCTGGCGTGGATGTGGGGAAAAAGGGACTCTGATCCACTGTTGGTGGGAGTGCCGACTGGTCCAGCCCTCTTGGAAAACAATATGGGCATTCCTCCGAAAACTAGATATTGAGCTCCCATTTGATCCAGCAATAGCACTCCTGGGAATATACCCGAGAGACCGGGAAAAACACATAGCAGAAACACTATCTGTACTTCTTTATTCATCTCTGCGCTATTCACTATAGCTAGAATCTGGAAACAACCTAAATGCCCGAGAACAGAGGACTGGCTAAAGAAACTGTGGTTCATCTACACTATGGAATACTATGCGGCTGTCAGAAAAGATGACATTATGAAATTTACCTGCAAATGGAGGGACATGGAGACTATCATGCTGAGTGAAATTAGTCAGAAGGAAAAGGACAGATATAGAATGACTGCATTCATTAATACGACATAAATAGATACCAGTGTTTTACTAAATGTGGGGAAATGGTAATGGCAGATTAAGACTCACCATTGAATATACACAAAGAGACTTAAGTGATAAACTCTAAATACCTTCAGGGCTAGCCACAATGTGTAAAATAAGAGGCTGAGAGATGCAGAGACAGAGAGAGAGACAGAGAGAGAAAAGAGAGGAAACTGGGGTACCTACTATTAAGGCAGCATGGGGGGTGGGCAGGAGGGGGTGGGGGTACATTGGTGGTGGAAATGGGGCACTAGTGGAGGGATGGGTGCTGGTATACTGTATTACCAAGAACCAATTATGATCACCTTTGTAATTGTATGTTTCACTGTGGTATAATAAAAAAAAAACAAAGGCAACATAGTAGGATAGCTGATCCACACAGATGAGTTGGAGTGGGAGGGAGGGACGTTGGGGTCTTTGGAAGAAGAAGGGGTACCCTGGTGATGGGTGTGGTACATAATTAGGTACATAAGAAACCACTGTTTTCATTTTAATTTTTACTGAAGTGATTTACAAAGTTACTGATAGTTGAATTTTAGGCATTTATTTCAACGCCAGTGTCAATGTACCTCAACCAATGTTAACTTCCCTCAACTTATTCCCGCCCCATGCCAACCCCCCAACCCATTCCACCTGTCAACTTGACAGGCACATTACAAAGTTTCAGTGGTTGCAGCTTAGATTTTGTTTTCATTTTTGTTGAATCTGTGTTTTGGATTTATGGCTATACCACTCACACACATCACCAGCATAAACCATTATTAATAACATTGTAAATCAGAAAAGCCTCAAAGAGTTTTTAAAACTAGCTAATCCTTTTGTAACTCAAGTACCATGCTAGAAGCTGAAAACACTTGGAAAGTTTATGTACTGGGGCTGTACTGAGCAGTTCCAACTAACTGATCATCTGTTCAATAACAAGCATCAACTGACAGTCTTGTGAGCAGCCATAATGGACACCGAATCCAGCTGACACCTAACTAACTTCCTAAGATTCCAAATGAGAACCACCCAGCTGAGCCAGCCAAGCCATAAAACTATGAAAGAAAAACAAATAAATCATTAGTTTGAGATGATTTCTTACACAGCAATTTCCTTGTACCATTATGTTGGAGGACAGGTTTAGCTATTCTGGGAGTTTTGTTGTTTTGCCAACTCCCACCTTAATCAATTTAGGTCAAGGTTCATTCTAATGAGACTTCTCTTCTATGTAAACACTGCTAGAGGGTGTGGCAGTTACAAAAGTCACCTTGATTGAATAACTTCTGACTTATATATCTACTAAGACTTCTATGTTTTCTAGATTGGGCACAGCTCCTCTTTATACCCACTGCACCCAGCGTGGGACAGTTAAAATTTACCAGGAGACTACTACCCTGGCTACGCTGAGACTATAGGAAGACTATAGGAAGGATCATACTAGTTTGCTCTAAACAGGCAAGTGTGACCCTTTCAGTACATGAGAACAAGATACTCAGAATCACCCTGGTGCAGATAATAATAAGAAGGACCTTGTGGGTACCATCTAGATTACATGAAGCTCATGAAGTTAAGATGTATTACTTTATACCAGCCCCTCTCTCCAGTGTTTTACATAAGAGATAATCTTGGTAGAAAGGATTAGACCTTGGCATAACCTTTGTTTATACCTGCAATAGGGGTGTGGCACTCACACTCTGTTTAGAGTTCTTTGTTGACATGACCCTCCAGATTGGATTACTTTGGTGTATAAGGGGCTGACTTGAGGCCCCCTTCACTTTTGCCTTTTGGGCCTTTTAGCTTTCGGCTTTGGCTCCTCAGCCTTGCTTTAGTTTTTCACTCGTTGGCCTTTCGCTCCTTCTTCTGGGCAGGACTCAGCCTCGGGTGAGATCCTTTCTCTTTGGTGGGAGACTTAGACTCTTTTGTATGGTCTAAGTTCGGACCAGAGCTAGAGTTTGGTCATTATATTGGAGTGCTGTGGAAGAGCTTTTGTACTATTAAAAGCCTTTTTTGGAACTGCACCGGACTGGTGAGTTTTCATCTGTTCTCCCGGCGCCCTCCGAGGTAGAAGACAACCTCTGTCCCGACACTGTCGGGGACCCTGGCGGCGTTCCCGACAACCATTATTTTACTTTTAGTGGACTGGTTCAAGTTTTTTCAAAACTTTTCCTAGTGCTCCTTAATGGGCTTTAGTGGCCAAACAGGTGCTTTAGTTTGTTTTGTGTGGGTGTTTTTGGTTTGTTTGCGTGTGTTGTTTTGCTTTTTGCTTGTTTCTGGGTCACACCCAGAGGTAGTCAGGGCTTACTCCTCACTGCATGCAGGGATCACTCCTGGTGGGGCTTGGAGTACACATGAGGTGCCAGAGACTGAATGGGGGCTAGCAGAATGACTCCGCCCCCAGTGGTCAAATGTTGACCCTGACACCTATTCTTATTTTGAAATGAAGAAATGGAGAATCACCAAAGTTATGTGAACTACTTATAATATGTATATTGCCAATCTTACATCAGTAATACAAAGTTATTACATTGGCTCTAGCTTAAAAATTATTTAAATACTGCCCAAACCAGCTCTCAGTATGATGCTATCTTAAATTTTGTTTTAAATTTTACCCATTTTTCATTTTTGCTTTGACAAACTTTTATAATAAGGACTCAGATAGTAAATGATTTAGAATTTTGATATTGTTTAGAATTTAGAATTTTGATTATGTCCACCATCTTTGTTGCAACTGTTCAGTTGTAGTGCAAAAAGAACGTACAAAATAAACAAATAGGAGTCACTTTAATCCTCATTAAATAGTATGTCTTTTGGTTTCAAACCCATTGCTACTGCACAATTGACTCAATCAAGTCCTAGGTTAGTCTATTATTAAGCCTATCAGCAATCAGGGATTTTTTTCCACATAAATCTTTCAAAGAATAACACACACCTTGACATATTATTATCATAGATTTAAAGAACAAGAATTTTTAAGACCTCTCAAGGGGACTCTTAGTAAGGTGTATATATCAGAAGTATGTCAGAAATAAACACATTTCAAATAGTCACTTAGAGCTAATAAATATTTTTGTTACATTGAGACAAATACACAAATGAAAGGTTGAAAATCTATTTTATCTTTGAAATACTAATAAAATAAGGTATTTAGATATTAAGATATATACAGAAAATTTTTTTTCTTTTCTTTAACGTTATGGTTCTGAAACAAAAGTTTAAAAAATTATAAATACTTTTTTGATCCCCTACCACTTCGGAGAGTATTTTTATGTCTTAAGTTTATTGTTCATATAAATTGAAAAACATGTGCCCATGAAATAGTCCCAATACTTTCCTAACAAAATAATAATGCTATTAAAAATTAAATCAGTTATGCTAACTATGCAAAGTGATGAATCACTCAACATTGCCAAACTGAAGTACTGACTGGAGGCTAAAAATAAATGAAAGTGGGAGATTTCATTAAAAGTGAAAACATTATAAAAATAGAATATGATACTTTGGAATAATATATATAAGATTCTGCTAAGTGCATTTATTAAATATTAAGGCTGAAATCCAATTTCTTAGTAAGAGTATAAAATAAAAAGCATAATCTAATGAGGTTATAAACAAAATTCTAATCAGCATACTTAGATTAAAAAAATCATACTGTTTTACTTTACAATCTGCATTTTTATTCCTGAAATACTTCAGGTATATTTGAACAAAAAACTTTAAGTCATTTTGTTTTAAGAAACTGACTTAAACGTTAACTAACTTAAAAGTTGTGTATCTTCATTATGAAAACAGTGATTATTGTGATTAAGAACTTTTCTATTAGTTCTATTTAACTCATGATTAAGTTGACAATTAAGAGCTTCAAATCAAATTCCCTGGAAAATGCAATGAGATGGATTCTAAAGTTATGGACATCAGCCAAGAGGCAAGAGAGCATAGTTGGTAAATTGCTTTTGTTCTGCAAGTTTGGTTCAATCAACTCCCAAGCCTCCCCAGGAGTGATGTCTGAGCACAGAGACAAAAATAAGTCCTGAGCACAGCCTTGAGTGACTCAAAAAGATAATAATGATAAATAGATGCAGAGCTTCGCAAGCGGCTGGGGAGACTGGGGCCCGGCTCGCGCCGAGCCCAGCTGACGATGGGATCCCCGAGGGAGGGCAGATGGGTTTTGGGTGTTGGCCCATCGCCTCTGGGGGGGTCCCCGGAAGCAGCCGGATGAAACCTCGCCCATCACACTAGCCACCATCTTCGCTGTCCGGACGCTGAGAAACTGCCTCACGACCAGATCAACAGAGCAAAAACCAGTTCGGAGCCCAGATCGGCGCGGCTGCAAGCGGCCGCTGCGGTCCACTAAAATAGTGAAACAGTGATGTCTTTTAATGCACTGTATTCCACGAAAAGCAGAAAAGTTTATCAGGAAGGAGATATAAAAGACGAAGGAAATGACATACAGAATCTGCCAAGTAGTTGGGGTGCGGGAGGTGGGAGGGAGGTGGGGAACATTGGTGATGGTAGATGGGTTTGGGTGGAGGGATGGGTGTTGGAACACTGTAGATCCAAAACTCTACATGAGCATCTTTCAATTCGTATGTCTAAAATGGTGTAATAATATTTGGGGGGGAAATAATAAAATTAAATTAAAAAAAAAAACAAAAAAAAAGAAAATCAAATTAACAAAAAAAAATAATGATAAATAAAATTATGGACAATATCAACAACAGAAACGTTAGTGAAACACAGGATGAGTACAGAGTAATAAAATGTTATTCCCATCCTAGCACAAGGGGCATGTTCATTGAAATATTTAAAGCTAATAACATTTCACTTCTGTAAAAACTTTCATTAGCAGAGAACCTATAGCATTTTATGAATATCTATCGTTAGTGTTCTTTTCTCTTCACTTTCAAGTTACTACCATCTCTATCATTGTTCTATTCAAACCTAACCCTAAAATATCTTCTGACAATGATAAGAAACTTTTCTTCTGGTGAGCAAAAGAACAGGAAGGGAGTAGCACATCTACAAAAAAGAGAACAGTGGAATCTAGTACACGGCTTCGATTTCAGTACACTAGCAACAATTATGGCAAACCAGTAGAGATAAAAATCACTGTTGACAATCCTTTAAAATTACACAAAGCATCCTCTGGTTTTTCAGATGTAGTTCTTAACTCTAAATATAATATCTGTCTCATTTTATCACACGCATCTCTCTGGGCATTCAAATCATCATACTACTTTGCAACATATACAATTCTCTAGGCATTCAAGTTAGTATGTCACTGATAAAACAACATTCAAATCCATAAAACTATTAAGAGTCATGAGGGAGTGTATATATATTATATATTATATATATATATATATATATATATATATGTTTGGGGACTAAATTTCATCAACAAATGAAACAAAGCCAAAAGCAAACTGAACTATAGCAAACTAGAAAGCTTCCACACCGAACTGTACTTGGAACAAACTATAAACATATCCTGCTGAGTAGGAGTAGATATTTGTACAACATATATTCAACAGAAGGTTAATAGCATAAAACATACAAAGAACTCAGAAAACGTAACAATGAGTACAGCACACAATTCCACTAAAGCAATGGCAAAAACTCCAGATAAAGAGCTAAAGTGATAGAGCACAGCCTAGCATGTAAAAGACCCAGAGTGGATCCTTAGCACCATGTGCCTCTCCCCTAGCACTGCCAAGAACAGTACCTTCATGCCTAACCACTGAATCACCAAGACTACATCAGGACATAGCCAGGAACAAACCCTATTTTCTTTTTTAAAAATATGGACTAGAATAGACAACAATCCAAAGAGGAAGTACAGAGGCCAACAGGAACAAGAAAATATGCTCATTATATCTTATTATTAGCAAAGTTAATAAGAACAAAGACCAGTGCCTGCAAAATGAGCATCTTACAAAATATCAGAAACAAATGTGATAGATGTGTGGCAAGAAGAAAACCCTTAGGCACTAACAGGAATGTAAACAGAAGTGAACTGCTACAGTCAGTAAGGAAAGCACTATGGAGATTCCTCAAAATAACAGAGAAATTCCATATAATCGTTATTTCATTTCTTTATTTTACTAAATATATACAAAGACACTAATTCAAAAACACTTCCACATTTATTGTAGCATTACTTGAATTAATCAAGAAATTAAAACAAACTAAATGCTCACCAGCTGATAAAGAGGAAGTGGTAGAAAAAAAAAGAAAGAATGTGTGGTAAAAATACACAATGAAATGCTATTCAGCAGTAGAAAAGGTAAATCTTCATTTGCAATACTAGTGGAATAGTGCTATGCTAAGTGAAGTAAATCAGATAAAGAAAGGCAAATTCTCTATTTCACTCATCTTGTAAAACAAGCAAATGGATAATAAAATAAAAATAAACATTTATACACTAAAGCCAATTAGTGGTTACCAGAAGGTAAGGAGGACAAAAGGATAAACTGAGACAATAGGGACCATCATGAAGGTAAAGATCTAGAATGGACCATTTTAGGGCAAACAATGCAGTTGCATGTTGAGTTTCAATAATGCATATCTGCAATGCTTATGTTATAACATTCATTTTTTTTAATGTGAGATAAAATATATAAAAACAACATAATGCTCAATAATAATAATAATTTATACTGGCTTTATATATGGAGTGGACTCCATAGGAGGCTGCGCAATCTCCATTAGGAAAAGAAAATAGAAGAAACCCGACTTGTATACCACGTAACTCCTTTATTTTTGTGTTTATGTTTTATAAGTGCATGGATTATAATAGTATGGTAGCTTATTTGCATACTTTATATTAGATTAACAAGCACACACAAAAATAAAATGTTCCTTCCCATACTAGCAATCATCATTTTTCTCCAATTATATGAGGAAAAAAAGTTGTTTACAGGCTAATATAGAACACTTGTAAAAAATGCTCCTCTGTTTAAAAACCAAAATAAAATGTCCTTACTTAATTGGCAGGATTTATTCCTGTTTTGTTATTAAACCAATAGCTTCAATATATGTTAACAGATTGAGATTCCTTATTATTGAGTACAAGAAAAAGATGCATGTGTTAGTGACTGAGAGAAAGAGGGATGCTAAGTGAGGTTTAGTGTCCAGCAATTGCTACCCTCTTGTAATTACAACTCACGCAGCATTGGCAAAAAAGGATAGTTAAGCCAATAATTACCAAAAAGTGGATAATTCATGACTCAGATTAGATATCATCACTGCAAGAATTTCTCCTTGAACCGGGGGCCATATAGCTGTTTGTTAGACCTAATTCCTCAACTATAAAAACAATTATCAATAAATTAACATATAAACCCAATATATGAACATACCCTAACCAATTTTAAAGACTATTCAGAAACAATAAGAACATGTTTCATATTATCTGCAGTCTACCAAAAGATTACTAGGATACGTTCTGAGCAAAGAAGCACTAGATTCAGCCCCATCATTCTTTAATTCTGAATTCTCCCAATTACATTGTTTTAGTTCTGTATCAGTATCAATATGTAAGAGTCTGTGCTTTTTAAATTTACCCAAATAAATGCAGTGTGATTAAAAATAAACAATAAATATTGGAATAATGCAAATCAAAAAGTGTTCAATTGGTTTGGAGGCCATACTTAGAGCATTGCTCCATCTTTCTTCTTCCTACTTATCCAAAGTATAAGAGAAACTATATTTGTTTATTTAACAACCCAGTGAAAATGAAAATACTATTAGATAGAGCACAAAATATATATGTGCTTATGCACTGATGCATTTTAAGAAGAAGGCAAGGGTTAGTAAGCAACCTAACTGGGAGCATAAGGTGAACCCGTGAATGTTAAGAGTTCAAATTAAATATTAGTGGTAAGAATCAAACTTAATAAGGTGTCAGAAAAACACTTTGAATCCATTTATATACAATAAAGTATATAAATTACTTCAATATAACTTACAAATTCAAGTGATCAACAACTTCAAATTACTTCAATATAACTAAAAAAAGTTCAACTTGTCAATCTATACTAAAAAGTTGCTTTCTAATTTTTAATGCATTAAAAAGTAGACTTAAAAACAGTTCTATTAAGGAAACCAATCTGTGTCAAACATTATCTTAAATACTTAAAGTAACAAATGTAATTAAAAATCAATTGAACAGCTGGGGAGCTGTCTCAGAGAGTTCCCTTTACATGCAAGCCCCAGATTCTATTCCTAGCACCACCTAGTCCCCAAGAATAACTGGAGCAGCCCTAAAAACACTGCTGGGTATAACACAAAAATTGCCAATTAACTTTATTTGTCCTTATTTTTAAGAAAGTTTAGGGAATAACAAAGGATAATTTAAATTTTCAGATTACAGACAGCCCGGCTCAACAAGACCCACCCTGTGGAAGTCTTTTTCAAGCCTGGCCCAGGTATGCTGATCCAGAGACTCACAGACACGGGGGAAGAGCTGCTACCAGCTCTCCCTGTGCTAGCTGCTCACAAGGCCCACCACCCCAGCAGAGCCCTCACAAGAAGCCAGACAACCCCCCCACTCCATGAGGGCCGCCATTTTCCACATCCGACTCCCTCTCGTCAGAACTCCACCCAGTAGAAGAGCTGATCATAGCCCGGCTCGTGTGACTGCAAGCGGCAGCACAGTTCATCAATAAATGCTGGAGATCAGAGGTGACAAAAGAGTATGCCACCCACGGCAGAGCCTGGCAAGCCTACCCATGTCGTATTTGATATGCCAAATACCAGTAACAATTATAGACCTCATTCCCATGACCTGATGGAATGGTTTGAGACTCTTTATGTTTCTGGAGCAAGCAGATGCCCTTGGACATATGGAAATGTTACTGGTGCCCGCTCGAGCAAATCGATGATGAACGGGAATACAAGTGATACAAGTGATACAAGTTTTTACATTTTCAGATTGGTATTCACCAAGTCCCAATTTCCAGGGAAAGGTCTTTTATAACTAAGATTTACTTGCAATACCTCCTGGTTTTGACTAATAGCCTATAATAGCTACAAGACATTTTGTTGTTTATTCTTTTCAAATACAACTAGCTGGAAGTGAACCTATTTGGTATATATTACTGCATTAAATTTGTTCTCTCACACTGAGGAATAGCCTTTGAAATTTTATGGGTTTGTTTTTTTTTTTTGCTTTTTGGGTCACACCGGCGATGCTCAGGGGGCTACTCCTGGCTCTGCACTCAGGAATTACTCTTGGCGGTGCTCGGGGACTATATGGGATGCCAGGGATCAAACCCAGGCTGGCACAGGCCATCCACCTTCAAAGTAAATGCTCTACCCGCTGGGCTATTGCTCTGGCCCCATTTTTTAAATTAAATAAACAACTTGGCAACAGACTTGCTAATTACAGGGATGAGCACTGACAGTTATCCTTTCATCCACGACCACAAATCTGTTATCTTTGAACTGAACCACCTTTAGACACAATACAAAAAGCAACAGAAGCCAACTTCCTCCCTTGTGGGCTCAGAGACACGATAATAATGCCTTATTATTGTGATGATATATCACTGATTACCTCATTACACCTCATTAGTTTCTCATATTCAAAGAGAGGAACTCAAGGAATCTAAAGATTTAGTGGTCCGCCTGGCCTCTGAATCTTTAGACTCCTTGAGTTCCTCTCTCTGTATGAACACGCTTGTAATTGTATGTCTCACGGTGGAATAATAAAAATTAAAAAAAAAAGAATTAATATTGTGGAAACTACCATCCACCTAAGCAATCTACAGATTCAGTGCAATCCTTATCAAATATCCGAAGACATTTTTCATAGAAGTAGAAGAAAAGGATCCTAAAATTTGTATGAGATCACAAAAGACCTCCAATAGCCAAAACAATACTGAGAATAAAAAGAACAAAGCTAAAAGCTTAAATAAATTTAGTGGAATGTTTCCCCTTTCCTAAGTCCATACTTACTACATTTCAGACAAGAACAAAAAGTCTTCTGAAGGGGCCACACTCAGCAATGTTTAGGGCTTACTCCTGGCTCTGCCCCTCAGGGATCCCTCCTGGGTTCAGGGGACCAGATGGGATGCAAGAGCTTAGCCATTCAGCTAAGGCAAGTGTCCTCCCTGCTGTGCTATGTCTCCAGTCCCAGAGACAGAACAAAATTAATAATGTCCTGGAATAGTCACTGTAGGAGGAAAAATCGGCCTACTAGAGCATGAATGTAGCTGAGAATTATGAAAGTGCTTGGGAAACCAGAGAAGTATAAAACATGGAATGTGAATTCCTCAGAGACAGCTGCTTTGATTACCGATTATTCACTTGGGAATGACGTGGATACTAAAAATTATGAAGCAGAAATGCAAGCAATCACATAATTCCCCTGTTAAATAGTGTTGTATTTTACCAACCAGCTCAAAAGAATTCAGGGGTTTTCCTATTCAACTTTTAGACTAGTGATCTTAATAAATAAAGAAGAATAATCAATACCCTGAAATTAACAAAAAATACACTTACTGACCCACAGTCAAGTTAGTCAGTATCAAAAATTGGCTTTTCATTGACAATTCTAAAGGAAATATTGTCAATCCTCTGAACATCAATCACTATTTAATCCTTATCTCATTGCCACGTGATATGCTATACAGTGTAAGATAGTATTTGGTAAGCAAGACTATCACTTGAGTAAAAGATTGGCAATGCTCAGAAAACTGCACTTTGCCAAATTACAAAAAATTAACAAATAATAAATGCCGATTTTAGCAGTATACTTTGGGGCATGTATTATAACATCTTAATTTGCTGCCAAAGATTTTTTTTTACCTCAAAAACTAAAAGCACTCAATAAAGTATTCTATACAAAGGTTATTTGCTCAAATGAAAATTAACATAGGAGATCATCAAATCTTCTATTTGTATTGATTCAAACATTAGGGAAAAACACATGCTTAAACTGTATTAGGACACTGCAAAGGCAAATGTAAATTCTCATATTCTTAATTATTCAAAATACCATTTTTTTGCATCTGACACTTTAAGTGTACAAAAAGCATACTATATTCATGAAAATTTTTACCTGCAGTTAGACTATCCTATTCTCAATATTTCTGATACTTTAATGAAATGATAGGTATATAAAACTATTTTAGTTATCATAATATCTTAATTTGATTAGAATTTACCACATTTAAATTTAATCTGTAAAATGTAGAAAGGTTACAGTTAAATAACTTACCAGGTGGAGAAGCCAATGACGTTCCAGAACAATCTAATTCTTGAACAATAACTGCTAGGAACATAATGCCAAATCACCAAAAGTTACTCAAATTACCAACTAGCCTTTAAAATGCTGTTTTTTGGGGCCGGAGTGATAGCCCAGCGGGTAGGGTGTTTGTCTTACACACGGCCGGCCCATGCAGCCTGGGTTACATCCCCAAATCCCATATGGTCCCCCAGCACCACCGGCATGGGTGCAGAGCCAGGAGTAACCTCTGAGCATTGCCGGGTGTGACCCAAAAAGCAAAAAAAAAAAAAAAAAAAAAAGCTGTTTTTATGAGATACTGTTTACCAACTTTTTGTCGACATGAACCTTCTAAATTTCCTAATGCAGCAAAAATTACAAATTTACCCAAAGTTCTAAGACATATCACCTGTGTCTTAACTACATTTATTCTTTGTACAGGAGGCAAAAAGCTTCCTAAATTTAGGTTTTACTATGTGAATGAGATCAATGTTCATATAATCACATTTGTTCCATTTTGTTAGTAACCATTTCAAACTTAAAGATCAGGGCAGGTTCTAGACATGTTAAATTCTATAAAGTCATTAGCAATAAATTTGATCGGACAGTTTGCCTACACAATGGAATCTGCTGAAAAAGCACCTATTAGCCATTCCTAAATAAACCCCTGGGGGTTAAAGAATGAACTAAGATAGTCTAAGGGCACATTCAAAAATTAATTTTCTGGGGGCCTGAGCGATAGCCCAGCGGGTAGGGCGTTTGCCTTGCATGCGGCCGGCCTGTGCCCACAGGCCTGGGTCACCTCCGGCATCCCATATGGTCCCCCGAGCACCACTAGGATTAATTCCTGAGTGCAGAGCCAGGAGAAACCCCTGAGCATTGCCGGGTGTGACCCAAAAAAGAAAAAAAATAATAATTAATTTTCTAATATAACTGTGTCTTTTTTTAGTAAGAGCTTTTTATTTGTTCACGTCCACTTCGGCAGTCCTTCACAAGTTTGATCTAATAGTTGACTAAATGGTCCACACTATTTAGATTTCATGGGAATTTAAACAAAGCAGAAATTTCCCGTTTTCGTAAATTTTCATTTACTGGGGAACTTCCTAGTCCAGATGCCAATGCAGCCTTCAACTCCGCGACGAAGAAAAAAAAAAGGTAGCCTTTATTTCCTTGGCCCTTTGCAGCCCAAAAATATAAGAGTGGAAAAGCCAAAACTTCCGCAATTCTCTTCCCAACAAGATCTGCGCTGGTTTTTGCAAGGTCTGGACAATCACATCAATCTGCAAGGCAAAAGCCCCCCAAGCGAGCCTCGCGGAGTTAACCTTGCCAAGAACTTTCCAGAAGCTGCCATCTCGGGAGCTCCGTGGGCACAAGCTCGGGCCGAGTCTCTGAACTTGGGAAGCCCCATGAAAATAGTCCAAGGAGACCAGAGATCTCCGGCCAAGCGCTGCCCTCCTGCACGGTTTCCTGGGAGAGGCTCCTGAAACCGAGGTAGCCAGCCCTACCCTTGGAAGCCAAGTGTTGGCAGGCAAGAATGGCAGCGGCTGGTGTGGAATACGGGGGTCGGGAAAGCCAGCAGGTGATGATGCTCCCCTAGGCCTGCGCGGCGCCCCCACAAAAGGTGGAGATGTTCTGGGAAGGTCCCAGGAAAGTGCGCACGGGGCCGGGCACCCGCTGCACAGTGCTCGGCGCGCCCGGGCCCGGGGGGCGGCCGGGCAGGGCCAGCAGGGGCCAGACGCGACTCACCTGGAGCTGAAGGTTGGTAGCTGCAGTCCCGCTCTCCGGGGGCCCGGCCGGGGAGCCTCGCGCCGTCGGCCGAGGGGCTGAGCACCTGGAAGGCCCAGCGCGTGCCGTAGGGGGCCCCGGCTGGGCTCATCTGTTCCACCGCGGGGCACAGCTTCAGAGGTACCGGGCTGGCTGGCAGGGGCCGGACCTGCGCCCCCGCGGCCGCCGTGACGGTGGCGGTGGCCAGGGCGGCCGCTGGGCCGGGGGGCGGCGGTGGCCGCAGCCCCAGCGGCAGGGCGCCCCCGGCCCTCAGTAAGTTCTCAATCAGGAAACTCTTGCCCAGGTTGCCGAAGCCGGGGGGCAGCGGGGAGGTTCAGGAGCGCGGAGGACGCCACCACGTCCCAGTAGGCGCCGGCGTGGGCAGCCAAGGCGCTGGGCAGCATAGTGGGGGGCGCCCGCCTGGCGCTCGCGCACCGGCCCCGGGACCCGGCGCTGGAGGAGTGGCCGCCGCCTCCCGCAGGGCCGGAGCTCGCGGACGCCGGAAAGGACAAGACACGCGAGGAGCAGCCGGCCGGACCGTAGCGGTTATTTGGGGTGGGCGGATTTAAGGGGTGGGAGGAGTGAGGGGGCGGGGAGCGGGGCGTCTCCTGGCCGCGGCGGCGGCTCCGGCACGTCGGGGATGGCCCGCCGGCTCTCGCGGATCCTGCCCGTTTAGAGCTGGTTCGGTTTGGTTTGGTTGGTGGTTTGTTTTTGTAGTAGGTGTGACCAGCCCACCCTTTCCCGTCACCCGGTCCACACAGTGACAAACGCAGCCAACAGTAAGGGCAGACCCAAGAGTCTTGGCTTTGGGGAGGAGACGCGCCGCGGGAGGCGACGGGCTCGGCCACTTCGTGGCCGCCGGCGCGACCCACACAGCCCAGCCGCCTCTCTGGAACCGGGACAGCCCCCCAGACCCCCAACCGTCCGCCCCGAGCGGGAACAGGTCCCAGACCCACAGAGCGCAGCCGCAGCCCCGGAGCCCGCACAGTCCCCAGGCGCGCGGGAGGGACGCAGCCCAGGGCCCTGCGTCCCTGACACCTGTGGGAAGTCGCCGGCTCTTCGGCGGGATGTCAGCTTTGCAGCAACCAAAAGGCACCCTGGGAATTAAATAGTCACTAGTGTCTGATAAAGTTCTCTTTCAAAGAATGAGTTTGCGTATTAAAAAAAAAAACTGGGCCCCTATTTCTTTTTGAAGAGGAAAGAACATAGCTCCATTTTTGGAGAGTTTTTATGAAATTCATTAGTTTCAGTAATCCCCTCGGGTGGCAATTAAGGTTTAATTTAGGACACGCTCCCGAAGAAAAGATCTAATATAATGGGAGATGGGAGCTAGACCGGGGAATGTTGGTGCTAGTTATAAAGCAAATCACAGAACCTGGGAGCTAGCGCGAAGGGTTGGTGCAAATGCTTTATGTTTGTTGGAGCCCCACGTTCAGACCCTTGTATCACATGGCCATAATCTCCCAGCCGGGCAGGGTTTGGCCCCCAAACCAACCAACTAGCAAAACACCGCCCCGCACCCGTGCCCATGAGAGATAACATAGGAAGAATCCTCCACCACTGCTCCCAATCGCTACCCCTGGTTGAATTCTGTCCTGTACAGAGAGAATGGGATGGAACTGCCAAATTGCTTGGGATTACAAGTACCCTTTCCACCTTACGCCCAAGAAATTCTATTTTTTTCTGGTATATTAAAAAGTCTGCTAAATAGAAACTAGACTGTTAAAAGTTTCTGCGTGTATGTGTAAAATTCAGTCTCTTAAACCACAAGACCACTTTAAATTCTGCATTTAGGGAACTATTAATGTAGTGTTAAAACTGTGACTTCTCTGTCAGTTATCACTTCTCACGCTACTCTGTGAAAACTTCATATGTGTTTAGAATAAGCCCTTAAAAGGTGCCTTCAAAGCATGTATCACATAGGTGTGTGTATGTGTGTGTATACAAGATATATATACACCTATATGCAAGTGTGTGGCTGAGATGTAATGTATAGGATAATGATATACAGGTGTGTGGGGTTCATATATACTTATATGAATACATATTTATATACACATAGGTAAATGTATTTCCTCTTTATCCTAAAAAGAATGGATTATCTGGCTCCAGCTTACTTAAAAGCTAGCTGGGTTTGCCAGGCTAGTGTTAAAATTTTCTTTCAGAAAATTATCTTTCGATAAATTGGTTGATATGTCTTTTATTTGCACTAGTTACTCCAGAGCTTTGCAAAGATCTACCCACCCCACCTGCTGCTACATGAAAGCTATCTTCAAGCCTGGGATATGCTGCTAATATTCATTGATTTTATCAATATGCAGTATCTATTTCCTATGTTGAGCTTTGAAATATAAATAAAGCACTAGCCTTTGCCTTGTAGAATTTCATAGCTTAGGGAGAGAGAAACTACCCCTGAGAAAGAGATTCTACTATGAAAGTAAATGTGTAGAACACTCCAGAGGATGTCCTCCCTCAACTGAGTCTTGGAAGGTGAGCAGTTTTGAGAATAGGATGTTAGTAACCTAAGATATTAGCGAGGTGCGATTACCCTATTACTGCCATTCCCATATCATAGTTGCTGTTTCTCTCTGGATACATCTAGCAACATAACTGAAATAACTTTTTTGGGTTGTGAGGGAAGTTTTGGGGCCTCACTGGGATGTGCTCACAGCTTACTTGGCCCTGTTCTGTGCTGTTCAGGGGGTCGCTCCTGGCAGTGCTCAGGAGAGCTTCTTACAGGGGTTTCTGCCCTGTGCAAAGTGATCATCTTGTCTGCTGTGCTGTCTTTACGCCCCGCTCTGAAACTTTTAAGTTCCACTGTCACACTTTTTAAAAACGTGGTTTTTGCCATACTGTCACTGTCACTGTCTTCCCGTTCATCATCGGTTTGCTCAAGCGGGCACCAGTATCATCTCCATATGTCCTGTCTCATGCTAGTAGAGCCCAAGGGCATCATCCCACTCCAGGAACATAAAGAGCCTCAAACCATTCCATCAGGTCATGGGAATGAGGTATAATTGTTACTGGTATTTGGAATATCAGATCACGACACGGTAGCTTGCCAGGCTCTGCCTTACTAGTGTGGATATATGGCAAAAGAATGAAAACAAGAATTCTTTTCTTCTGAAGTACAAAATGGCAGTACAAAATGGCAATGAATATTTGAGGCCAAGACAGATGATTGAGTTTGTTAACGTCCCATATCAATACAAGTGGAAAAGTAAGGATACAAAATGTTTCCACATTTAATAAAAATGAAAGGCAAAAATGTAGTCGGGGCGGAGCGATAGCCCAGCGGGTAGGGGCTTTTGTTTGCACGCTGGCCGGCCTGTGCCGGCCTGGGTTCCGATCCCCGCATCCCATATGGTCCCCCCGAGCACCGCCAGGAGTAATTCCTGAGTGCAGAGCCAGGAGTAACCCCTGAGCATTGCCGGGTGTGGCCCAAAAAAAGGAAAGAAAAAAATGTAGTGAAGGAAGGGTCAAAGCTACAGTCACAGTGGGAGAGTGCTTGCCTTGCAGGTGACCAACCGGGTTTGATTCCTAACATACCATATCATCTCCCTGAGCTCTGCCAGGAATGATCCCTGAGCAGAGTCAAGAGTAAGCCTTAGAATCTGCAGGTGTGCCCCCCCCCCACCAAAAAAACAGTAACAGCAGAACTAGAAAACAATAATGTAGGAAATAAGTGTATAGTTGAATCTAAAAACTATATGATACACTTCTCAGAGGTGTTCCTGTCCCCTCAAGGGACATTTCCAATGTCTAGAAATATTTTTGGTCAGAATTCAGGGCTGAAAATGTTTCTAGTGTTGATATACAAAGTTCCTGCAAGATGTGGACGTATAAAGAAGGCTTTACATGGGGAGAGGGGAGGTAAGAACAAATGAAGATAGATGATGCTCCAAATAATTTTGGATTCTTCCAGGGACAACAATATCATGAGAAGAGAAATGAATCTAGGGACAAAAGCTAAGATTGCCCACATTTGAAGGACTGGGATTTTTTTAAATCATCTATGAAGGAGGCTAAAACCAAGCAGTCAAAATTTGAAAATGGTTTAGATTGGTGGGGGCAGAGGGGGTGTTGAGGGGATGGTCATGGACCCTTTGGTGGTGGTAAAATGAGGTGACTACACAAAGACCATAAATTTCAAAACTATTGTGAACATATAAACTGTATTTTAGGATTTGAAGATGGAAATCAAGAGATAACTGTATCATGAAGATAATTAAGAGAAGTTTTTAATTTCCTGTTCACTTTTTTTTGGTTGTCAGCAACACATAGCACTGCTCAGGGTTTACTCCTGACTCTGTGCAGTAATTACTCCTGAAGTAGTAACTACTGAAGACCATTCAGGTGCCAGGGATCAAACCACAGTTGGCTTTGTGCAAGGAAAATGTCCTATCTGCCTGTTGTACTATGCACAGCCCCTAAGAGAATATTTTAAATAGGAGATATGATAGATTTTTGTAAAGATATGTTGTTTCCTTGACTGTTTCTTTTCCCCAACTGAACAAATTAATACAGGTCAGGTACTTGCCTCGCATGCAGCCCACCCAGGTTCCTTCCCCAAGATCGCTAAGTTTCCCTGAGCACTGCCAGTATTGATGCCTGACAAGACAGCTAGGAGTATGCCCTGATCACAGTTGAGTGTGGCCCTCCAAAAATATAAATGATCTATAGAATTAGTGCACTCATTTAGGAGATATAAAAAACACAGTATGACACTATTACCTATGGACAATAAAAAGAGGGCCAGGAAGACTGGCCCAAGGTTAGAATCTGTCACAGTGTGGAGGAAGGGGGAGAGGGCAGTTAGGGTAGAGAAGAGTCCAGTATGACAATGACAGTTGGAATTGGTCACGCTGGACAAGAATTGAGTGCTAAAAATAGGTAAAGTGATATGCACGATAACCTTACTGTACCTATACTGCAAACTATAATGACCAAAAGGAGGAAGACAAAGAAGGAGGAGGAGAAGGAAGAGGAGGAGGAGGAGGAGGAGAAAGAATGAGAAGGAGGGGGAGGAAGAGGAGGGAAATGAAGAAGAAGGAGGAGGGGGAGGAGGAGAAGAAAGAAGAATGAAAGAGGAAGGAAGGAAGGAAGGAAGGAAGGAAGGAAGGAAGGAAGGAAGGAAGGAAGGAAGGAAGGAAGGAAGGAAGGAAGGAAGGAAGAAAGGAAGGAAGGAAGGAAGGAAGGGAGGAAGGAGAGAAAGAAAAAGAAAGAAAGAAAGAAAGAAAGAAAGAAAGAAAGAAAGAAAGAAAGAAAGAAAGAAAGAAAGAAAGAAAGAAAGAAAGAAAGAAAGGAAGGAAGGAAGGAAGGAAGGAAGGAAGGAAGGAAGGAAGGAAGGAAGGAAGGAAGGAAGGAAGAAAGAAAGGAAGGAAGGAAAGACATCACTGCGCACTCAAATGTCTTCAGATATGTTAAACATGGGGCATCCAAATATTCACTTGATCACTTTACATCCCGTTATTAATTGATTTGCTCTAGCAGGCACCAGTAATATTTCCATTTGACCCTATCATGTGCCAGTGTAGCCCAATGGCATCTGGTTGCTTCAGGAATACAAAGAGCCTGAAACCGTTCGTTCAGGGTCTTGACGAAGAAGTCTGACCATCTTGTAGGTGGGCAGCCACGTGATCTTTTGACATCACGTGGAATCCAGTCGGTAACAGCTCTAGTTCAGCGGTCATCTCCAAATTGAATTACATGTCCAGCCCATATGATTTTCGATGCCTTGGCAAACAAGACAGTATCCCTGACTCTGGAACAGCGATGGAGGTCGGAGCTCCAGATTCCTTCTTTCACTTGAGTGAGGCGTGATATTCCAAGCATAGCTCTTTCGATTCCTCTTTTGGGAAACCCGAATAGCGTTCTCATCCTGCTTTCATAGGGCCCAGGTCTCTGAGGCGTTTATTAATGAAGGCAGAACGGTGGAGTCAAAGAGATGTGCCCAGAGCCGGAGGTTCTTTGTCCTTTTAGCTATTTCTTCGATGCTTTTGAAGGCAGTCCATGCTGCTCTCTTCCTCCTGTGCAGCTCAGGTTTTAGGTCATTCATCATGTTGACTTCTCGACCTAGGTACACATAACTTCTGCATTCAGAGATGTTTGTTCCATTGAGAGTGAATGGGGCCTCTGGAACTAGTTCATTTTTCATGAACATAGTTTTGCTGAGATTCAGCTGATTAGGGATGTTGAGAGGAGTGGGCGAGCCTGCCAACAAAGCACAAGCTTTATTGTAACTGGGCTGAAGAAGTTGATGAGCTAGATCATGCCGTGAATACACAGGATGTTACACTTTGTCCTTAAAGCAATGAGATATGCATGAGAAGATAATGTATATAGCTCGGAGTGATGATTTTGGAAATCATTTAAGTTTATTTTGGTAATCAGTTTTATAATATACCAAATTATGCTGTGACCTAAACAAATACAACATTCTATGTCAATTAGACTTCAATTTGCATTTTAAAAGCTATTTCTATTTTACAGAAACTATGATAGTCTGGACAATATGGATTATGAATTGCTGACTCTACACTAGCAGCCTCTGGGCACCTGCTCCAATAATCAAAAGAAAAGAAGATTGTGAGGGACTAAATTCTAATCTCAACTGAACAGAGAAGATTCACAGGAATCTCTGAAGCCACTTTGATGACTCACTGGAAATCTGATGCAGGGGTTACTCAGGGAAAAACAGTATTTCCCAATAAGTGCTGTGTAAACTCTTTGCACAGTCCAACACCCACTCACAACTCAGAGCTTCATGAAAATTGTATCCTAACCTTCAAATTATAGGGACTGAATGTTAAGAAAATGTATTGATAGTTAAGCACATTAAACCACTTTAATAATTATTATGCAAATTCTCTATAAATCTAGACTTTTAAAATTATTCTTTCTATTTTCTCCTCCTCTCAGCCCATCCCCAATACTCTTGGGTCTTTGAAATAAATTCTAAAAATCTGGCTCACCTCTGAGAGACATTTATAAATATGGTTTCAATTTGAATCTGGCAGGACTCAAGCTCTTATTGTCCTACTTTCCCTGCACATGTCTTTTCTGGCTGCTTCTGCCGGCTTTTGGTGTTTTATTTTGCCATGCCTCGGGCATTGTTCGTCTTCGTGCCCTGCATTCTACCTTCAAGCTCTATTTTGCTGACTTTATTCTGTAACTGGGAGGCTTCCCAGTTTCTTTCCAGGCCATTCAGTCCCTTTGGCATTACTTGCTCATTGATCATTTCTAACCACTTTTTCCACTTGTTCTGCTTTGCCCAAAGTGAAATCTGAGACGACTGAAAGAAAGATTTTGAGGAAATCACTCTCGATTCTGCTGAGCAGTAGGCTTTTCAACCATGCCTCATCTCAATGGCCTCAGCATCACAGGTACCTCTCATTCACATTGAACTCCAGAGTTCTCTGATTTGACCTGAATTACTGCTCTGAACAAAAGTGAGAATTTTGTTTTGCTTCCCAGTGTTTATGCCAAAAGAGTTCCTGGAGGAGGTTATTATTTTTTTTTTTTTTACTGCCATAATTATGAAGTACACATAGAGAAGTTAATTTCTTGTGAAGATCTGTTCTAAGGTTTGGAATCCAGTATCTCTGAACCAAATTTAGATGTGCAAGTCGCTTGGGTTTAGCATGTCACTCTCTGATAATCTTTATCCTTTAAAATCTAATAACATTTTAGCTTTATAAATAAAAATTAGTTCTAAAAGTTTTTGTTGTTGTAATTATTGAATTATTACAATAATTATGATTATTTTTGTTTGTTTGGGGGCCATACATGGCATTTCTCAGGGCTTATTCCTGGCTCTATCTGTTCTCAGTGGTCACTTCTGGCAAGGTTCAAGGGATCATTTGAGGTTCCAAGGATGGAACCCAGGTCAGCCTTATTGAAAGCAAGTGCCATCTCTTCAACCTCTATTGCATGTTTATTCAGTTTAGGAGTGCTATTACTGTTTTGTTTTTATCTCTCAGTCCATTATTGAGTTCAATAGCTTTTATTTATTTAGAAACTACTGGAATATTACAAAGTTCTTGAAGTATTGTTGACAGTCTCTATTTCATAGCATGATATACCTCTCACACATCCTTTTCCTATTTTTTCACTTTTTGGATCAGAACTCAGTATTCCAGAGAATCCTTCAATCCAGGATTTCTCCCAGTTTGCAATTGAGGAGTTACCCATGGCTTTAATCTCCCCAAAGCTCTACAAGGGACACCCTGCTTCCAAGATCATCCTGTGGTAGTTGTCAGGATTCACTTGCTTGATTTTATTGACTGAAGACCCTTTAATTCTTGCCATGTTTAATGTACATGTAAACATTTCCAGCAATAAAACAAGCAAATCTGCAACTACCACAGCAAACCTCACAAAATGGCAGCTGATATCTTTGAAGATTAGTGACTGGACTGGAGAGATAAAACAGAGGCTAACACACTTGATTTGCAGTGGCTGCAGTCTCAGTAATGGTTCGAATACTAGCACCATTGCACATCAACAACATTGACAACTATCACACCATCTGCCTGTTGTCTGTCATTTACAAGCTGTTCACTTGTGTCATCCTGAACAGGATTGGCAGAACATAGGTTGAAGGACAACCATGTGAGCAAGCTGGCTTCCAAAAAAGGATTCAGAACAATTGACCATATCCACATGGTAACCAAGCTCATTGAGGTATGTAGGGAGTTCAAGATGCTGCTCTGTTTCACATTCATTGATTTAAAGAAAACCTTTGATTCTGTTGAGACTGAAGCAGTCATTGAAGCCCTAGCCAAACAGCGCATTCAAACCCAATACATCAAGATCCTTCGTGACCTGTATTATGGTTTCACCACCAGGATCTTACCATTCTACAAGGAAATGGTCATTGATGTTAAAAGAGGGGTTTGGCAAGGTGATACCATTTCACCAAAACTCTTCAGCGCAACCCTCAAGAACGTCATGCAATAATTAGAATGGGAAGGAATGGGAGTAAAGATAGACAGTCAACAACTACACCACCTCCACTTTGCTGATGGCATCGTTCTAATAATACCAAACATTAGCCAAGCAGCACAAATGCTGACTGACTTAGACCAAGAATGTGGGAAGATAGGTCTACTGAATCTCAACAAAACAGTGTTCATATAAAATGAACTACTTCCAAAGGCCCCATTCACTCTCAATGGAACAAACATCTCTGAATGCAGCAGTTATATGTACCTAGGTGGAGAAGTCAACATGATGAACAACCTGGAATAACTTCAAGAACGTCCGAAGAAATAGCTAACAGGACAAAGAACCTCTGGCTCCGGGCACATCTCTTTGATTCCACCATACTCCCTGCATTAATATACGCCTCAGAGACCTGGGCCCTAAGAAAGCAGGATGAGAACACTATTCGGGTCTCCCAAAGAGGAATCGAAAGAGCTTAGCTTGTAATATCACTCCTCACTCAAGTGAGAGAAGGAATCGGAGCTCGAACCTCTGTCGCTGTTCCAGAGTCAGGGATGCTGTCTCGTTTGCCAAGGCATCAAAAAATCAGATGGGCTGGACAGGTAATGCTATTTGGAGATGACCGCTGGACTAGAGCTGTTACTGACTGGATCCCACGGGACCTCTAAAGATCACGTGGCCGCCCACCTACAAGATGGTCAGACTTCTTTGTCAAGACCCTGAACAAATGGTATGAGGCTCTTTGTATTTCTGAAGCAACCACATGCCATTGGGCTACACTGGTACATTACAGGGTCAAATGGAAATGTTACTAACACCCGCTCGAGCAAATCAATGAATAACGGGATGTCAAGTGATCAAGTGAATATAATAATATGTTATTATTAGTGAAGGGAATAATAATAATATTATGCGATGCATAATCTATGTAATATAATCTCAGAAATATCATGCCATCACTTTTGCCAAATTATTTTACTGGAAGATGATCCCCAAATCCAACCCACACTTGAAGTAAAGGGAGTTGCACAAGGGTATGACTACCAGAAGGTGGGGACTCCTGAATTTCCCCATCCACTTCCAGCCCTAGAAATAAAGGAATCTGTTCCCTTCCTTATCCGTTGGGGACTCCATCTCTTTCCCAGCAGGTGGAAAGAGCTGAATGGGTGCCCTGGCCCTGTGCCAACCTTAATCATGCCCTATTATATGTTAGCCCAACCTAAACACATGGTGGCCACTGAAATAAAGCTTCCAGATATATCTACATGTCAGATATACCTACAGCTCCTTGGTTCTTCAGACTGGTGGAACATGAACCTTGGTGTCTGGAGCAGAGCAGGTGCCCAACAGATTTTAAATAATCTCAGAATACATCTTTTGCCTGGTGCCTTCTTGAAGTGGAGGTGGGAATCCTCTTCCCATCCCACCCCCACACTGCCCAAAGCTGCGACAGCCACATCCACATCCACACTAGACAGTTTCTGACATGTAAATGGCACAGAATCTCAGCCTCAGGACTAATCAAGGAAGATATGCCTTGCTGGTGAAGTTCCCAAGTACACAGGCTGAAAGTCTAGGGCCTTCTCGAGATGGGGAGTTCAAGCTTCCATCCAAGCTCAAGCTCAATCTCCACCCTTCTGAAACCCAGCAACCCCACCCATGCCCACAGTCTCCAGCATATAAACAGCCCAGCTATGTAGTTTTATGACTAATCTCAAAAGACTCCAAGCCAAAGAATTGTCTCAGTTCTACAGCTCCTTGAGTACAAGGCCACATAACCACGCCATACGTCTAAATTCACAAGACTGATAGCCCAGTAGGAGCACAGCAAATTAGATGGGAAAGTAGCATATAAGCCAACTAGCTGTTTGTGAAAACAATAGCACAGAAAGCTCAAGTAGGAACAGTATAATATATCCTCAATGACTTTAGTAACAATGTGAGATATAAAAATTTTTTGCAAGTTTTCTTTTACTGAATTATATTTTGATAATCCCCACAACTCATATTTGATCTTTCTCATGCATGCAAACCCATATGCTAAATCTACTCACTAAATGTTGTTGATTTTCTCTCAATATTTTTTGATCCATTGAATTCAGCTTTTATCTATATGACAACACTCTAATTCAAGACTTATTTTTGACTAATTCTATATTAGTAAGCACTATAATTTGTGTTGTACAAGAATGAAAAATTTGCCTCAGGTTCACTGCTCTGCCCTCATAGACTAGAACTGTACATAAAATTAATTATTATTTGAGTATTCAATTGTTCAATATGCAACAAAAATCTGGCGACAAAAAATAAATGAAAGTTTAACTGCCTTCCCTTACCCATATATACACTGCAAGATACTTCTTTCATTCTAATAATAAAAATAGTTTATCACAAGATGTATTTCTTTACCTCCTAATTTCTCTATAAAGCAATAATGCTGAAATTCTCACTGTTAGAGAATTGACATTCCATATACTCCACAGCTTTGCTTGTATTTGTCATTATGAAACTTTTTTCAAATTGCATGACGACATCGATGAAGAATACAACCAACTGGTTCAGCACTTCCATGATTGTGTGAAGAATGCCGAGAGAGAGAGAAAGACACAAAAGGATGCCTGTCTTCAGAAACTCTCGAGTTCATTCGCCAACGTAGCAAGGTGCGAACCTCAGGAGACCAAATGCTAACGTCCAAGCTTGCTAAACAGTGCAGAGCTGTCATAAAAGAAGACCTCAAAGACAGAAGACAGAAATACTGGAAGATGCAGCAGAAGCCGGGAAAAGCATTCGCACTGCCCGCCTGTCCTTTGCCAACTATAAGACCAAGATGACTACCCTCCGACGCCCTGATGGATCTATCACATCTTCCAGAAAGGCAATGGAGAAGATTATCCATGACTGCTACTCAAATCTCTTTGATAGCCACATCCACCTGCCCACTTACCAAATTCCACAGGATGGCTATGTCACTCCCAACGTTTTCCCTTCTGAAATCCAACATGCCATCTCGTCGGTAAAGAAGGGAACAGCACCAGGCCCATACAAAGTCAGACCCAAAGATCTGAAGAATCTGCCATCGGTACTCATCAATACACTAGCTCAGCTCTTCACATGCTACCTGTCTGAATGCAAGGTGCCCTCCCAATGGAAAACCAGCAGGACAGTTCTACTGTTCAAGAAGGGAGACATTCACAGCATCGGCAACTATCGCCCCATCTGCCTGTTGTCCGTCATCTACAAGCTGTTTACACAAGTCATCCTGAACAGGATTGGCAGAACACTAGATGAAGGACAACCATGCAAGCAAGCTGGCTTCCAGAAAGGATTCAGCACAATCGACCATATCCACACAGTAACCAAGCTCTTTGAAGTTTGTAGGGAGTTCAGAATGCCACTCTGTCTCACGTTCATTGATTTACAGAAAGCCTTTGATTCTGTGGAGACTGAAGCAGTCATCGAAGCCCTAGCCAAACAGGGTGTTCAAACCCAATACATTAAGATCCATCGTGAGCTGTACTACGGATTCATCACCAGGATCTCACCATTCTACAAAGAAGTGATCATTGATGTCAAAAGAGGGGTTCGACAGGGTGATACCATTTCACCAAAATTCTTCAGCACCACCCTCGAGAACATCATGCGACAATTAGAATGGGAAGGAATGGCAGTGAAGATAGATGGTCGGCAACTACACCACTGTGGGTTTGGGAAGCGAGTTCCCTTCTACCTCCAATGCCGGTGGGGAATGGGTGAAGACTCAGGAATCCGATGCAGTTTTAAAAGGGCTTTACTATCACAGGATCCAATATACAATCCAAGAGCAGGGAAAGCCTCCAGACTCTGGGTTCCCAGCTAGGCCCCAGCCAGGTGTAGGCCAAGATGGCTGCCACAACGTGTTGAGGCCCAAACAGAGAATGGAGAGAACGGAGAAGCAAAACACCAAGGGAAACCAAAGTGGCAAAAAAAAGGGGGGGAAAAAGAGGAGGACTTTTTTTCTTCTTGCAGCTTATTTTATAGCTAGAAATCGGCTCAAATTCCCCAGCCCAGCCCATTCTGGGCTGGGCTATCTAGAGATGAAAACAGGAAAATAGCTCTATAGAACGTAGCAACTTCAGGAGACCATCTGGTTGTTTACAAGGACCCAGAGCTAATTCAAAGCCTCCTAGCAGAGCTGGGAGAAGCTATAAGCTAAATGTAACTTCCCCTGGCAGGAAGGATCAAATGCCCTCAGGTAATTTCTCCCAGCACCTTACCTAATATATTGAGCCAAGATCAGCCTGGAATTGCCTTTATAGGGTAGAGAAGGGTTTCTGAGATGGCATGTCTCTGTACCAAAGACTAATACTAATGCCAGTTAAATATTTCTCCAAGCCTTCGCAAGAGTCTCCTCTACTTCCCGGTAGTTTTGTATTTTAGTTGCCTTTGAGTTATCAGGGAGCCATGCTTGCTTGCTTGGAGGCAAACAGCATTTCCCTCTGGTCTAATTACTTAGAGATCCAACGTGGCCAGGCAAATATGCTGGTAAGGTCTAGCTAGTCCCATGATGCTTGTGGTAGCATGAGAGAATATTTATACCAGCCAGCACAGAATACATGGTCAGATTAGACTGCCACATTCAGACTATCCCCCTATCTATGAAGTGATTGGCAGGAGGCAATCCAGGGCAGATGCAGAGGCCTAGACTTTTAGGGTCCTGCAACATACCACCTCCGCTTTGCTGATGACGTCTTTCTAATAACACCAAACATTAGCCAAGCGGCACAAATGCTGGCTGACTTTGACCGAGAATGTGGAAAGATAGGTCTACAGCTGAATCTAAAGAAAACTATGTTTATGAAAAATGGACAAGTTCCAGAGGCCCCATTCACTCTCAATGGAACAAACATCTCTGAATGCAGAAGTTATGTGTACCTAGGTCGAGAAGTCAACATGATGAACAACCTAAAACCTGAGTTGCACAGGAGAAAGAGAGCGGCATGGAATGCCTTCAAAGGCATTGAAGAAATAGCTAAAAGGACAAAGAACCTCCGGCTCCGGGCACATCTCTGACTCCACTGTTCTCCCTGCAGAGACCTGGGCCCTAAGAAAGCAGGATGAGAATGCTATTCGGGTTTCCCAAAGAGGGAATCGAAAGAGCTATGCTTGGAATATCACGCCTCACTCAAGTGAGAGAAGGAATCTGGAGTTCTGACCTCCATCGCTATTCCAGAATCAGGGACGCTGTCTCGTTTGCCAAGGCATCGAAAATCAGATGGGCTGGACATATAATGTGATTTGGAGACAACTGCTGGACTAGAGCCATTACCGACTGGATCCCACGGTATGTCAAAAGATCATGTGGCCGCTCACCTACAAGATGGTCAGCTTTCCTTGTCAAGACCCTGAAGGAACGGTTTGAGGCTCTTCATAATCCTGAATCAACCAGATGCCATTGGGCTACATTGGCACATGATAGGGTCCAATGGAAATGTTACTGGCGCTCGCTCGAGCAAATTGATGAATAACAGAATTCAAAGTGATCAAGTGATGTCTATAAAATAATATCTTGTTCTTTTTCCATTTACCTAGTTACTGCCATGATTAAGCAACTAAGGATTTCCATTTTTGTAATCTGATTCTGTTGTGTCCTTAGTGAATTTGTGGGAAGCTTGATTGTCCAAGCTCTTAGGCTTTTTCTCATCTAGATTAAAATGCTCTTCTAGATTATTTGTAGTAATTTTTAAATTTTTTTATTCCAGGCTCTGACTTTTACTTTTGTTGTCTGGGATTAAAAAAAATCAACTTACCTTTTGCAACAAAGATGTAACTAGAGGAGGTTTATACTAAGTGAAATAAGTCAGGAGACAAATCGGCACTATAGCACAATGGGAAGGGCATTTGCCTTGCATGCAGCCGACCAGGGTTCAATCCTCCTGCATCCCATATGGTCTCGGAGACCATTATTAAGTGCAGAGCAAGGACTAACCACTGAGCATCGCCGGGTCGGGTGTTACCCAAATAGGAAAAAAAAAAATCAGGTTACAAACAAATACTCTCACTGTATGCATTTATATATATATATGTATAAACCTGTGGACTGAGCCCATTGAAACTGAGGGAGAAAGGAGTCCCAAGAAAAGAGATGGCTCAACAGACTGTTGGAGAGATACTGTACTTTGTAGTGGTTGTAATATGGTATCCTTTATTTTGAAATATATGTGAATTATATCGTTAAATTTATACAATCATTTGTCATCCATTAAATTCTCATAATAAATCCTCATATAGACTAAAAAAATATACAATCAAAAAACCAGCTATACCTCAGTAAAAAAAAATAAAATTATATAATCAAAATATGCCTGTTTTCCAGGCTGGAGAGATAGAACAGGGGTTATGGCACTTGCTTTGCACAGTTGACCAGGTTCAATCTCTTGGCACCACCCAATTCCTGACAGGAGCAAGCCCTGACTACAGCTGTGTATTTCTTGGTTTTTCAAAACCCAAGAAAAAAATCTTTTCTTCTGAACTTAATGATTAATAATTGTTTTGCAAGATATTTCAGTGACTACAATACTATTCATTTTATAAATAATAGTCTTGATTTTTCCATATAAATGTGTTTGGTTTTTTTTTTTTTTTTTTTTTTTTTTTTTTGCTTTTTGGGTCACACCCGGCAATTCTCAGGGGTTACTCCTGGCTCTGCACTCAGGAATTACTCCCGGCGGTGCTCGGGGGACCATATGGGATGCTGGGGATCGAACCTGGGCCGGCATGGGCCGGCTGCATGCAAGGTAAACACCCTACCCACTGGGCTATCGCTCTGGCCCCTGCATGTAAATGTTTAATTTACCTTATTATGTATGGCATAAAATAAGCATCCAACTTTTTAACCTGACCAATTTCAGTTATAAAAGCTAAACTTATTTCTGTTCAAGCAGTCTCAGAGCAGAATAGATTGTTTATCTCACAGAGTTTTTAATTCATGAGATAGGGGCTTTCAGAGACCTAAGTGGGCTGACATCAATTGCATTTATAATGTGTTTACTCAGGTGAGATACTCGTTGATTTTGTTTGTTGCCATTTTAGGTATGCTATGTTTTGAGAGTGAATTTGTCCCTAACCAGTTGACTGGAGAAGCTGATTGCTATTTGGTTGTGTTGCAAAAGTGTATTTTTTTCACTAGAGTATTTGTTATGCTGGAGTGATAATGCAATATGTAGATAGAGCATTTGCCTTGCAAGTGACTGATCTCAGTTTGATCCTGGGAATCCCATATGGCCTTTTGAGCATGGCCAGGAATAATTCCTGAGTGTAGAGCCAGGAGTAACCCCTGAGCATAGCCCAGTGTGACACAAAAAAGCAAAAAAATAAAAAGTTTGTTCTTTTAATAAATAAGTTTTAGGTTTATTCAGGGGGTAGAGATTTGGCTAAAGGGGTAGACCACATGTCTGGCATGACATGGGTATCCTTATAGGGACCACATTGAATCTGTACAAAACTCTGGGGAGTATTACCATTTTGACAATGTTGATTTTCCCCATTCATGAGAGGGAATGTGTTTCCATTTCCTCATGTCCTCTTTATTTCTTGGAGCAGTGTCTTGTAGTTTTCTTTGTACAGTTCCTCTACACACTGATTAAACTGATTTCTAGGTATTTGATTTTCTGTGGGACTTTGTGAATGGAATCATTTTCTTAATATCCCGTTCTTCTCTTTCGTTATTTGCATATAGGAAAGCCACTGACTTTTGAGTATGGAATTTTTACCCTGCCACTCTACTATAAATATCTATTGTTTCTGTAAATATCTATTGTATCTATTGTTAGCAGAGAGTTTAGGGTTCTCTAGGCATAATAACATGTCATCTGCAAATGAGGATAGCTTGATTTCTTCCTTGCCGATCTGGATGCCTTTTCTATCTGTCCTTTTCTTCTTTAATTGCTATGGCAAGTACTTCCAGTACTATATTGAATAAAAGAGGTGAGAGGGGGCAACCTTGTCCCTGCTCTTAAGGAGAAGGCTTACAATATTTCCCAATTGAGAATGATACTCACTGTGGGCCTTTGGTAGATGCCTTTGACTATATTGCGGAAAGTTCCTTCACCGTAGGATACCAGAGGTGACAGTACAGCAAGTAAGGTGTTTATCTTGCACACACCCAACCCACGCTTGATCCCTGGCATCTCATAGGGTCTGCTAAGTACAGCACAGAGTAGTTCCCAAGTTCAGAGAAAGGAGTAATCCCTGAGCATAACAGGGTGTGACCCAAAACAAAACAAAAAAATCAACAATAAAATTTCAAACCTAGCCAGAGAAATGGCCCAACTTCAGGAGTGATCTTGGAGAGACCCCAGCAGCTCAGTTATCCCAAGTATCACTGGGCTAAGATCTCAGGACCCTAGGTGGTGTGGTGGAGGAAGACTGGTTTCCACCCTGCCAAAGACCCAGCTCTTTACACATCTGGGTCTGGCTCCTGCTGCTGGCAGAGAAATAGCCCAACTTTGGATTGATCTCAGAGAGATGCCAGAGACACACCTGCAGATGATTGTCCTAGCTCCTACACCTCTGAAGCCTGCAGCTGCATCAGTAGCTGCACAATACCTCCAACACTTCATAGAACTGACAGCCTAGGAGGAACAAGAAAATTATATGGGAAAATTGAGTAGAAGTCCACTAAGCTCAATAAATGAAAACAATGCAGACCACCCAACAGCTCAGTAAATCCTCAGATCATGACTTTAGCAACACCATTATGAGCATTACATTGCTTGTTGTAACAAGCAATGCAAAGTAATTTGTGCCTGCTAAGAGAGTAGACTTGGGTGTTGGTGAAAAACTAGCAACATTGGTGGAGGTAAGGTAGCATTGGGGATGGGACTGATGTTATTTGAATATCTGAAACAACTGTATTGTGGATAACTTTGTAAATCCCACTATTTAAATGAAGTTTTAAAAAAAGTCCCTAACTCCATCAACAATGGGGAAAAGAGATGATTAGATACTTCTTCGAGGAAGACAAACAGATGGTCAGAAGTTAAATGGAGCCCATCTCCCCTACCGGGTGTGTTTGAGCCCCGGACACCCTGTAGAACCACTCACTGACATCCCAAAACTCAAATCTCACGTCCTCACGAACTACTTACTATTTATCTTACCTGAGATACCAGTGAACATTTGTCCCTACATTCCTTGCCACCCATCCCAAACTCTGAAAACAACCCAGGCACCTACTACCTGTACTATCTAGCCACCATGGAACACACATTTGCAACCTACAATAGTCGGTATAGTAAAGCAACACAGAATTCCATCAAGTTCAGTGAGTGAAGTCACTAGCCCAGATGAGCCAAGTAATAATGATGAGCTATATAATCTCTCTGATAAGGAATTTCAGAAGGAATTGTTAAGGATCCATAAGAAACTCAAAGAAGCAATGGAATACAAAGTCAATAAAATACAAGAGGACATGAGTGCAGAAATGAGTAAATTGCAGACCAGAATACAAACAGAAATGACAAGTATTAAAACTGTGGTAAGTGAAATGAAAAACACAGGGAAGGCCTCCAAAGCAGAGTAACAACTGCTGAAGAAAGAATTAGTGATCTCCATGACAACCCTTTAATGTATGTTCTTTAATCCATAGTCTGGAGGGGAAGGAAAAGAGAAAGAGAGAGAAATGGAAAGAAATAAAGAACCTGCCATGGAGGAGGGCTGGGGGAGGGGGAGGGAACCGGGGATGTTGGTGGTGGGAGATGGGCATTGGTGGCTGGATGGGTGTTAGAACACTGTATGATCAAAATCCAAATAGGAACTTTTAATTGTATATCTTTGTAATTGTAAAAATTAAAAAAAAAAGAATTAGTGATCTCGAAGATGAGGTCCAAAGATTATCTAGTAATAACAGAAGATGGAAAAAAGACTCACAATTAATGAACAGTCTACAAGAGATAATCAGGATGAAGCCGAAAGGAACAACATATGGATCATTGGGGTCCCAGAAGGGCAAGAAGAAAACCCGATGAAGAAGAAACTGTCAAAGCTATCATTGCTGAGAAGTTCCCTGAACTGAAGAACGTATGCTCTTGTATTTTTTATCAATTCCAACCAGTCTGTTTCTTGACTGGGTAATTTAATCCATTTAACTTTAAGGAATTATTGGCATGCACTATTATCTTATTCACTTATTCTAATTGTTCTCTGCTGTTTTCCTCTTTTCTTTCTGTTCTTTTGTTCCTTTTATATATTGGTTTTTAAGCAACACCCAGCTGTGTTCAGGGATTACTCCTGACTGTGCTCAAGGATCACTTTTGGCAGTCCTCAGGGAATCATATGAGATGCTGAGGATAGAACCGGGATTGACCATATACAACACAAATGGGTCTCTTGCTATACTATGTCTCCAGCCACCTCTTTTTACTCCTTTTTATTCTCTTCTCATAAGGTTTGATGTCGTCCTTTAGAAGTATAATTACATTGATTTTTCAATTTATTTTGTCTATTTACCATATACTTTTGCTTTGTGATTACAATGGAAGACAAATATCACATTCTATTATTATTGTTAATCTGGCCCAGGTATGCTGGTCCAGAGACTCTCACACATGGGGCAGAGCTGTTCCTTGCTCTCCCTGTGCACAGCCGTTCATGAGGCAGTCGGGAGGCATGGCGGGTTCTAGCCCTGGCCCACCACCTCGGCAGAGCCTCACAACAAGCCAGACCACCCCTCCTCACTCCACTGGCGCCGCCATTTTCCACTTTTGGACTTCCCTCTCGTCAGAACTCCACCCAGCAGACCAGCCCATCACAGCCCGGACACGACCCCCCCCAGCTTTCCCCGCCCGACCCCCGCGTCACGCGGGTTCTGCCCTGGACCACCACCCGGAGCCTCACAAGCCACCACCCCTCCACCCCCGGCGCCGCCTTTCCCTTTTGACTTCCCCTCGCAGACTCCCCGACCAGCCCACGCCGGACACCGACACCCACCCCACAGCTCCCAACCGGCCGGCTGGCCAGACCCCCGGGGCGAGCGTTCTCCCCGCGCCGCAGGGCAGCGGGGGCATGGCGGGTTCTAGCCCCGGCCCCCGCCTCGGCAGAGCCTCACACAGCCAGACCACCCCCCCCTCACCCCACGGGCACCGCCTCCACTTTGGACTTCCCCCGCAGAACCCACCAGCAGACCAGCCCACAGCCGGCTCATCAATAAATGCTTTATTTGGAGGTGCTTAAAAGAGTTTGCCTCCCGCTCGGCAAGCCTGGCAAGCTTCTCGTGTTGTATATGATATGCCAAATTCCAGTAACATTTATATTAGGTCATTCCCATGACCTAATATAATGGTTTGAGGCTCTTTATATTCCTGTAGCAAGCCCTTGCCCCTGGCTCTACTAGCATGAGACAGGACATATGGAGATATTACTGGTGCCCGCTCTAGCAAATAGATGATCAACGGGAAGATCGTGAGATCATGAGATTATTATTGTTATATGACAATGTTTTGGATTATAGCTATTTAAATTCTAACTTATGCTAAAACAGTATAATCTTGATCACACATGACATTTTAGATTCCTGGTGTTCATTTAACATTCCTATCTTACATGCAACATTCGATTAATTACTGTAGCTTTAGTTTAACTGTTTTTTGGTTTATGTGTGATGAGAAAAAATGACTCCTGCCCACATTCTAGTGTTCAAACAGGCTAACACTAGAGAGCAGGAGCTGCCAGCTGGTGTGGAGTGAAGTTGGAAGATTTGATTCTGTAAACTGGGCTCATTGCTTTTTGTTCATCAGCCTGAGTGTATGGTTGTTGGTCCCAAGCATGACCAGGGAACCCAATAGACCCCGATACCTGATACTATTGGGGTCTCCAAACAGCCCCAATATCTGGCATCCCTTGGTGGTCAGAGTAGACAACTTGTCAATCTTGTTTTGTGTTCTTAGAACTCGCTGTGCTTTCTGTAACTATATGCCTGTTTTCTTCCTAAACTTAGGGAAACAAATACTGCTCTTGATGTTGTCCCATTAGGGGAGTTGTTGCAGTACACTGTTGACCAAAGCCTCTGCATCTTGCCTGGAGTTACTTCCTACAGGATACTTTGTAGATAAAAAGCAGAAAACAGTTTGAATCTGTGACTTTATGTGGCAGTATATCTTTCCATGTATTCTATGTTAGCTGGTATAAACATTTTCTCTCATGCTACCACAATCATCATGGGGCTAGATAGATCTTAACCTGTATATTTACTTGGCCATGTTGAATCTCTAAGTAATTAGACCAGAGAGAAATGTTGTTTGCCTCCAAACAAGCAAGAGTGGCTGTCTAATAAGTCTAAAGGCTAATATGCAAAACAACTATGAGTAAAGATGAGAATCTTGTGACTCGGAGAAATATACACCTGTAGAATATCCATTGGTACAGATACATTCCCTTCCCCCATTCTATATAGGGCATGTAGGGACACTTCCAAGATCTTGGCTGGGGCAATATTAACATTTTAATGGTACTAGGCAAAGTCCTGGGAGAAATTACCTGAAGGGTATTGACCCTAACTGCTTTCCGTTGATGTGGGCTGGTCTGGGCTGAAAAATTATAAAAACCGTAGCCTGCTTTCTTCTGCACTTTTTCACCTTTTGCCTTTTTGCCTTTTCTTCCTCTCTTCCTCTTTGCCCTCTGCCTCTCTGTTCTCTTCCCTCTTGAGCCTTAGCACGTTGTAGCAGCCTTCTTGGCCTAGGATTCTAATCCTACATGTGACCGGGCCTCATCCAGAAACCTAAGATCTGGGGTTTTTCTATTGCTGGCTTGTATAGCAGAATAAGTGTAAGTAAAGCCTTTTGAAACTTTGCTGGATTCTCGCATCTTTCTCTGTCCTACAGCTGCCAATCCCCTGGAGGTAGAAGGGGACCCCTATACCCTGCTCCAGGATTGTCGGGGCACCCAGTGTACCATGACAAGTGGAGGTCCCACCGAGCTCTCCTAAATTCTGCTCCTGGATTGTTGGGGCTTCCAGCGTACCCTGATATAAAGTGTTTATTATCTTAATGATTTCTCTTGATTTATCTTTCAGCTCACTTATTTGTAGCTCAATTCAGGCTGTGGTTGGATTTAACTAACATACTTTTCAATTTGGTTACAGTATTCTACAGTTCTGTGACTTTTTTAAATCTATCAAAATAAATTTAGTTTATCTGTTCTCCCAAAATAGTGAGTATCTTTATAGACAATACTTTGAATTCTGCATCAAGTATTTTTCTTATCTTCATCTCTTTAAGATATTTTTCTGGGGTTTTGTCTTATTTCATTTGGAAGCATTTCCTCTATTTCCCTATGCTGAATTTGTTTCTAGGTATTAAGCAACTACACTTCCTCCCTTATTCTTAGAGAAAATTATATATATATATTTATATACACATACCTGTATATAATTATATATACATGTATATATGTGCATATATCCATATGCATGTATGTACATATGTATATTTTTATGGCTCATAAAATTCAGGAATATGGCTCCCTCTGGCTTGAGGTCAAGATGTGTGTTGTGTGCACTGCACCCACCTAATTCCTGTGTCTAGGTACAGTGTACAGAACTCTCATACCAATTTAGCTATGCTGTGATGTTTTGGGTGCAGTGGCAGTAACGGACTGTGGAATACTAGTAGGCAGTGCTGTATACCCAGTCCAGCCTCTCCTCACTGCCAATGCCGTAAATGTGAAAAAACTCTCAGCACCAATCTTGCCACCCATAGCTTGGGCCAGCATGTGTGTCCTTTGAAAGCTGGAGGCTCAACACGCAAGATTGGAATCTAGGCATGGAGTGTCAGAAGGCAGAAAGAGGCTAAGTGCAGGACTGTTGGGGGACCCAGAAACTGGAGGAAGCACCTAGATGCATGCTGCAGTGTGGATGAACCTATGACATACCTTTTGTTGTTGCACTTTAATATTCTTCCATGTCACAAAACTACAAAATGCCACTGTGTCACAGGATGAGAAAAGTTTATAATGAGGATTTAATGAGGGGAATTAAAAATGATTCCTGCTGATATTAGCCAGATTGGAAGGATAGCCAATATGGTGGCCACTAGTACTTCTGACCAGGGTATCATTGCTGAAACTTCCTGTTTCTCAACCATATGTTATCGGAGCAGTAAATGGGATTCATCCACCATTTGGAGTACTTTTTGATCAATGTTACTTCATTAGGACATAAGGTGTGCGGTTATACTGCAGACTCTCCATTAACAACATCTTTTATATTTTTCCTGTGTATATTTCCCACTAACATCCAATACCAGATGTACTATCTGTTCTGAATCAGATGGAGGGATTGGGGTATCTGATGCAGGACACAACACTCTCATCTCAGACTCCCCAGAAAAAAGTTCCATATCACTGTGACATTATGTTATATGTAGTGAAAATTTATTGTGTTTGTAGAAGTGCCTTCATATTTTTTGGTATTCTGCCCTAACTATAACTTTCCTTCAAGAATAAGTTAAAAGCCCATTAACTGCAATAAGAGTGGTTTATATGCTCCACAATTCCTTGAATTGTCACAAGAGACCAATATAAATATAGTTATTTTAATTCTTCCCATTTTCACCAAGGCCTCAAGTTTAGATCTATAGCATAATGGTACATTACTAATAGAATACCCAAGTAGATTTGGACCTAATTCCTCAACCTTATTCTTCTCAATTTCTGACAAACCAAAACAATGTCTTATTAAGATAAACATCATATATCTGTAAATACTCATTTTTATTTCATTTTAATTACTAAAGCACCATAATTTACAAAGTTACTCATAGTTGGGTTTTAGACATACAGTGATCCCACCACCAGTGTCAATTTTCTTCCATTGATGTGTCCTGGCTCCCTTCCATCTTCCCAATCCATGCCCTCTCTGCCTTCTTGAACCTACACATTTTTAACTTCAGTTGTTAAAGCATGATTTTAGTATTGTTGACTCTATGGTTTGAATATTTAAGGTCTATCATTTCTTAACCCACTGATATACATGAAACACCTTCAACCCGGCCCGTATTGTTTCTCATCTGTCTCTTGTTCCTTTCCATTCCCCTCAATTTCTTTCCTACTCCTCCTTATACTCTGAAGCTAAAGGTGATCTAGGCATTTCAGTTACTGTGATTTCAGTTATTGTCAATGCCACATATAAATGATGCCATCCTGTGTTAATCCTTTTATCTCCTAGCTTACATCACTGAATGTGATATCTTCCAGTTCCATCCATGTTGCCACAAATTGCATGAATCTATCATTCCTTATAGATGTGTATAGTACTCCATTGTGTATATTTACCACATTTTATGATTGACTTATCTGTCTTTGGACATCTTGGCTAATTTCGTTTGTTAGTTATTTAGAGTGTTGCAATGATTAATGATGTGCATAGGTTGTTTTGAATGAACATTTTTCTCTGTTGGTAAAAGATACCCAAAAGTGAAAGTGCTGAGTCATATGAAAGCTCAATTCTGAAGTAACTGAGACTCAATATTGTTTACCCTAGAGGTTCCTTGATCACTTGCCATCCCATTATTCATTGATTTACTTGAGCAGGCGCCAGTAATATTTCCATTTGACCCTACCACGCACCAGTGTAGCCCAATGGAATCTGGTTGCTTCAGGAATACAAAGAGCCTCAAACTGTTCGTTCAGGGTCTTGATGAAGAAGTCTGACCATCTTGTAGGTGGGCGGCCACGTGATCTTCTGACATCCCATGGGATCCAAGTTGGTAACAGCTCTAGTCCAGCGGTAATCTCCAAATCACATTACATGTCCAGCCCATCTGATTTTTGATGCCTTGGCAAATGAGACAGCATCCCTGACTCTGGAACAGTGGCGGAGGTCAGAGCTCCGGATTCCTTCTTTTATTTGAATGAGGTATGATATTCCAAGGATAGCTCTTTCGATTCCTCCTTGGGAGACCCGAATAGCATTCTCATCCTGCTTTTGTAGGGCCCAGATCGCTGAGGCATATGTTAATGCAGAGAGAACTGTGGAGTTGAAGAGATGTGCCCGGAGCTGGAGGTTCTTTGTCTTTTTAGCTATTTCTTCGATGGTTTTGAAGGCATTCCGTGCCTCTCTCTTCCTCCTGCCCAGCTCAGGTATCAGGTCATTCATCATGTTGACATCTACACCCGCAGAGTGTTTCCTTGAGTGAAGGGCCTCTGGCTGTTCTGACAAGTTTCACCGTGATTTGAGACCTAGGATACACAGTAACATTTGCCGCATCCCAGAGATGTACTGGTGCCCATTGAGCAAGTCGATGATGGGGCCTCTGGAAGACTAGTTCATTTCTCATGAACATAGTTTTGCTGAGATTCAGCTGTAGACCTATCTTTCCACATTCTCGGTCGAAGTCAGCCAGCATTTGTGCTGCTTGGCTAATGTTTGGTGTTATTAAAATGATGTCATCAGCTAAGCGGAGGTGGTGTAGTTTCCAACCGTCTATCTTCACTCCCATTCCGTCCCATTCTAATTGTTGCATGATGTTCTCAAGGGTGGCACTGAAGAGTTTTGGTGAAATTATATCACCCTGCCGAACCCCCTCTTTTTTTTCTTTCTCTTTTTTAAATTTTTTTATTTTTACAATTACAAAGATATACAATTAAAAAGTTCATATTTGGGTTTTGGTCATACAGTGTTCCAGCACCCGTCCCTCCACCAGTGCCCATCTCCCACCACCAACGTCCCTGGTTCCCTCCCCCTTCCCCAGCCCACCTCCATAGCAGGTTCTTTATTTCTTTCCCTTTCTCTCTCTTTCTCTTTTCCTTCCCTTCCAGACTATCGACCCCTCTTTTGACATAGATGATCACTTCTTTGTTTAATGGTGAGATCCTCGTGGTGAATCCGTAATACAGCTCACGAAGGATCTTGATGTATTGGGCTTGAACGCCCTGTTTGGCTAGGTCTATGATGACCACTTCAGTCTCCACAGAATCAAAGGCTTTCTTTAAATCAATGAACATGAGAAAGAGTGGCATCCTGAACTCCATACACACCCCAATGAGCTTGGTTACTGTGTGGATACGGTCGATTGTGCTGAATCCTTTCCGGAAGCCAGCTTGCTCGCATGGTTGCCCTTCATCTAATGTTATGCCAGTCCTGTTCAGGATGACTTGAGTGAACAGCTTGTAGATGACAGACAACAGGCAGATGGGGCGATAGTTGCCAATGTTGTGGATGTCTCCCTTATTGAACAGTAGAACTTTCTTGCTGGTTTTCCAATGGGAGGGCACCTTGCTTTTGGACAGGTAGCGTGTGAAGAGCTGAGCCAGTGTATTGATGAATACTGAAGGCAGATTCTTCAGGTGTTCAGGTCTGACTTTGTCTGGGCCTTGTGCTGTTCCCTTCTTTACTGATGAAATGGCATGTTAGATTTCAGAAGGGGAACATTGGGAATGACATATCCATCCTGCGGAATTTGGTATGTGGGCAGGTGGACGTGGCTATCAAAGAGAGCTGAGTAGAAGTCATGGATAATCTTCTCCATTGCCTTTCTGGAAGATGTGATAGATCCATCAGGACGTTGGAGGGCAGTCATCTTGGTCATATAGTTGGCGAAGGACAGGCAGGCGTTGCGAATGCTTTTCCTGGCATCTGCTGCATCTTCCAGTATTTCTGCTCTTCTCTCTTTGAGGTCTACCTTTAAGGCTTCTCTGCACTGCTTTGCAAGCTTGGATGTTAGCATTTGGTTGCCTGAGGCTCACGCCTTGCCATGTTAGCGAATGAGCTCGAGAGTTTTTGAAGACAGGCATCCTTTTGTGGGTTTTTTTCTCTTTCGGCATTCTTCGCACAATCATGGAGGTGCTGAACCAGCTGAATGTATTCTTCATTGATGTCATCAATGATGGTATCTTCCCATGTTGCCGCAGTAGTGCCAAAGAGATCCCAGTTGTGGTCGTTCTGGGAGTTCTAATCTTAAACTTTGTAGCCTTTTCTTCCCTTTGCGTGAAGTAGAATTTTGCATGAAGGGAGACGGTGGTCTGATCCTGTTTGGAATTTGGGGACAACAGCAACATCGGTCAGACAAAACCATCGATTGAAGATGATGTGGTCAGTTTCATTGTGGAACTGTCCACCAGGGGATTCCCATGTCCAACGTTTCGAAGTTAGCCTTCTGGAACTGTGAGTTCCCATGAATGGTCTTGGTGGACACGATGAACTCAGATAGTCTCTCACCCTGTTCATTTCATTCTAGGCCATGGGTCCCGATGTGGACTTAGTTGGCCGATCTTCTCGGTCCTATCTTGGCATTAAAATCACCCGACTATGATCTTGTAGAAGGTGTGATCTTTTTTTATAGAACTCCTCCAGTTCCATGTAGAATTTCTCAGTTTCTTCTTCCTTGTATGTGGATGTTGGTGCGTAGACAACGAATATAGAAACTGCTGGCAGTGGGCCACATCTCTTCGGAGTGTAATCGTCCTATTCGGTTTGTTAGGCATTCAGATGAATCAATGTTCGCGGACATGTTCGTGTTGACAAGGACACTGATGCCACCAACGCCTCTTTTATCGCATGTTCCAAGAAATAGTTCTTCGGTGTCAAAAACAGTTTGATGCGCTTGCCTCCTCATCTCAGTCAGACCAATGATGTCGCACTTGATCTTTTGCTCTTGCACCATCAGGTCCTCGATATATGCTTCTGTTGCCAGTGTACGTGCATTGAAAGTACAGACTGTCATTTTAGTCCTTCTTCATTTTGGCAGCTTTAGCATGGTCCTGAAATTTTATCAGGCCCTCCTTGTTCGCCCTTCCTAGTGCTGCCATATTAAGGGCTCTTTCAGGGTCAGGAAGATGAACATTTTTTCATCTTTTACCCTAGAGGTTGGACCAGACAGTTTTCCAACCTGTAGTTGATGAGAGTTACTTTTATTTTTTTCACTACATCCCTACTGAGAGATAGTTCCCACTATTTTTCATATATGTCATTGTCACTGGTACAAGATTATATCTTATTATCATATTGATTTGAATTTTCCTAGTAGTAAGTGATGATGAGTTCTAAAATGTGCCTGTTGTCCATCTATTGATCTTTCTCAAAGAAGTATCTATTCATCTCCTCTCCCCATTTTTCAATGATGTATTTAGATTTTTTAAGTTGACATTTGTAAGCACTTTACATATCCTGAATATTGATCCTTTATCTGATGTGTTGAGTGCAAGTACTTTTTCCCACTCAGTTACCTGTCTTTTAGTTTTAGCTCATTTTCTTTTTGCCATGCAGAGACTTTTAAATTTGGTGTAGTCCCATTTGTTTAGTTTTGAGTCTGTAGGTTTTGCCAACGGCATCATGTTGCTGATGACATCTTTGAGGTCTAGGTGTTGGAGCATGGTGCCTTCATTTTCCTCAATATGCTTTATAGATTCAGGGTTCTTTGTTGACAGGACCCTCCCTGAAGTTAGGATTACTTTTGTGTATATAAGGGGACTTACTTGAGGTACTGTCTCCTCTTTGGTAGGACTCCTCTTTGGTGGGACTCTGGTGGGATTCTCTTTGGTATTAGACTTGGGCTCTTGTGTATGGTCTAAGTTTTGATCAGAGCTAGAGTTCTTCCATTATATTGGATTGCGGTGGTAGAGCTTGTTGTACTATTAAAAGCCTTTTGAAACTATGCCAGACTTGTGTGTTTTCATTTGTTCCCGGTGGCCTCAGAGGTAGAAGAGAACTTCTGTCCTGATACTGTTGGGGACCCCAGTGTCCCCACCCCGACAGTTTGCTAAGATTCTGTTAAGGATTTTTACGTTGATATTCATCAAGAAGATTGGTCTGAATTTTATTTTAGTGCAGTATCTCTGTCAGCTTTGGTATGAGTGTAATATTAGCTCTGTAGAAGATGTTAGGAAATATTCCTGTTTCTTCAATATTTTGGAAGAGCTCAAGGATTAATGGCAATTTAGTCTTCTCTGAATGTATGACACTTACAAGTCATTGTCAACTCATTTCAGGCAGAACTTAGATTCTTGGAAGGATTCTTGATAACTTTTTCAATTTCCTTGCTTGTGATTGGCCTGTTCAGGCTTTCTACTTCCTTCTCATTCTAGGAATCTGTCCATTTCTTCTAGATTCTCCAGCTTAACAGAGTAGAGTTTTTGACAGTAAGTTCTCATGTCTTGGATTTTGGGAGGTTTTGTTGTAACTTCTGCCCCTTTGTTTCTGAATCCAATTTATTTTAGCATTTCTCTTTTTCCCCTCATGAGTCTACCTAATTGTCTATCTTGTTTATTCTTTCAAAGAACCAGTTCCTGGTATAATTTTCATTGATTCTCTGTGTTGCTTTCTGGTTTTTATACCACTGATTTCTGATTTTTATTATTTCTCTTGTACTTAGCATTTGGATCCATACATTGTTGGTTCTTCATACAATTAAGGTGTGCGTTAAAGTTGTTGGATTTTTTATCTTTTTTAAATTTTTTTCCTTCATGTTCCTTTTTGCCATAGATTTCAGTAATGGTTTTTCTTCATTATCATTAGCCTCAAGGAACTTTTTTTTTCTTTTTTATTTCACCATTGAGCCTGCTGTTCTTTAGAAGCATGTTGTTCAGTCTCTAGGTGTTAGAGTTTCTTCATATCTTCTTTATATGGTTAATTTCTATATTTGTGTCATTTTGGTCTTATAAGATGTTAAGTACTAGTCTTATAGTTCTGAACTTACATAAATTAGACTTACATTCTAAAATTCTATCCTGGAGAACATTACATATGCACTAGAGAAGAATGTGTATTTGGCTTTTTTGAGAATGAAAGGCCCCCGATACTTTCATTAATCCCAACTTTTCTAATTCCACATTTGGGTTTTGTATTTTTTACTGATATCCTGTCCAGTGGATCTATCCAGTGGTGATGGTGAGGAATTGAATTCTCCCATTATCTCCATGCTTCCATCCATGTTTTTTTTAAGTTTATGAGCAAAAGCTTTGCTGACCCCAAATTTGGTGCATATTAGTTAGTGTTTGTCACTCTGTTTTCCCCTTGACCAATAAGTAGTATCCATCCCTGTCTTTATTTTTTTTAGATCAAATTCAATTTGGTCTGATGTAAGAATGACTTTCCCATCTTTTTTTTGTTTTATATTGCTTTGTATAATTGCAAATAACTGTTTTCCATTATTTTACTGAGCCTGTGTATACCTGTTATTTTCGATGTGTTTAATATAAGCAGCAAATGGATGAATATTGTTTCCTGATCCATTCCTCCACTCAATATCATTTGATGGGAGCATTTAGTCCACTGAAATTCAGGGATATTAGTGATATAATGAAATATGTTGCCATTTTACCATGTAGAGTTGGTATATAATTGGTTATTTCATTTATATAAGTGCCCTTTCAGTAGTCCATTCAGGACCAGTTTGGTTATCACAAATGTCGTCAGCTCTTATTTGTCTGGGAATTATTTTATCCCTTCTCCCACTGAATGAGAGCTTTTCACGGTAGTAGTCTTTAGGTTGAAAGTTTCTTTTATTTAGTAATTTGAATATGTCATTCCATTTTTTTCTGCCTGTGTCATTTCATATGTGAGATCTATTGTAGTTCCTATATTATTTGCCATATGTTTTCATATTTAAAGTTTTTTTTCTTTCTTGCCACTTTAGGAAGTTCTTATCTTTCTTGACTGTTATGTGTCTTGGTGTTCTGTTTGAGTCTATGTTGTTTACTATTCCTTTCCCTCTTTAATTTGTGCAGCTGCCACCCTCCCTCGGGAGATTGGGGAAGTTTTAAACGATATATCTCCTATCACTTAGTTTTCCCCTTTTTCTTCTTTTTTTAATTTTATTATATCATATGAGATAGACAGTTACAAAGCTGTTCATAATTAGGTTTCAGTCACACAATGTTTTAGCACCCACTCTTCCACCAGTGCACATTTCCCACCACCAATGTCCCTAGTTCCCTCCCCCTCCCGCCTGTCTTTATGGCAGGCACCTTTCTTCTCTCTCTCTTGCACATTGTGGTTTGCAGTACAAACATTGAGGGGATATCACTTATATACCTTTACCTACTTTCAATATTTAGTTCTAGTCCAGCATTATCATTCCCAACTATTGTTGGCAAACTGGTCCCTTCTCTATCTTAACCTCTGGCCCCCACAAAACTGTGGACGACTCCAACCATTTACAAGTCCTCCTGGTCCCTTTTATGCCTGGTCTTGGATATTAGTCTCATAATCACTTGATCACTTGACATCCTGTTATTTGTCGATTTGCTCATGCGGGCACCAGTAATATTTCCATTTGACCCTATCACGTGCCAGTGTAGCCCAATGGCATCTGCTTCCTCCAGGAATACTAAGAGCCTCAAACAGTTCATTTAGGGTCTTGACAAAGAAGTCTGACCGTCTTGTAGATGGGCGGCTGTCGGGAAGCCGCCGGGGTCCCCAACAGTGTCAGGACAGACGTTCTCTTCTATCTCCGAGGACGCCGGGAGAAGAGATGAAAACTCACGAGTCTGGTGCAGTTCCAAAAGGCTTTTAATAGTACAAAAGCTCTTCCACAGCACTCAAATATAATGAACAAACTAGCTCTGGTCTGAACTTAAGACCATACAAAAGAGCCTAAGCCTCCCACCAAAGAGAGAGAGGATCTCACCCGAGTTGAGTCCTACCCAGAAGAAGGAGCAAAAGGCTAAAGAGCAAAAAGCCAAAAGCAAAAGGCGGAGGAGCCAAAAGCCACAGGAGTCAAAAGCCAAAAGCTAAAAGGCCAAAGGGGCCTCAAGTCAGTCCCCTTATATACACCAAAGTAATCCAGGGAGGGTTGGGTCAACAAAGAACTCTAAACAGAGTGTAGTGCCACACCTATTGCAGATATAAACAAAGATTACACCAAGGACTAATCCTGACATTATCTCTTATGTAAAACACTGAGAGAGAGAGAGAGAGAGAGAGAGAGAGGGAGAGAGAGAGAGGGCTGATATAAAGTAATGCATCTTAATTTCATGAGCTTCATGTAATCTAGACGGTACCCACAAGGTCCTTATTATTATCTGCACCAAGGTGATTCTGAGTATCTTGTTCTCATGTACTGAAAGGGTCACACTCGCCTGCTTAGAGCAAACTAGTATGATCCTTCCCATAGTCTTCCTATAGTCTCAACATAGCCAGGATGTTAGTCTCCTGGTAAATTCTAACTGTCCCACGCTGGGTGCAGTGGGTATAAAGAGGATCTGTGCCCAATCTATAAAACATAGAAGTCTTAGTAGATTCACGATCCCACCTTCCGATCTAGCCGCACCAGAACCCGCCCCAAAAGCCCAACTTAGGTCTAATATCTAATTTTCAAACAACACAGCTTTAGCTTGCCGCGGGGCTACTCTATAAACACCTCCATAAGCCAAACATTGGTAGTTCTAAGGAAATGGCGGCGCCTTGGGGCGCTGGCTTGTTGAGGTTCTGCGGGGTGGTGGCCGCTGACCCACCAGCCTCCCCCTACGGAACCCCTCCCCCACTACACACCCACCCCACGCCACCCAAAGTCGTTGGCGAAGAGGACAGAAACGCCGGCACCCGTGGCACCCACGCCCACGCCTCAGAACGTGGCACAAACCGCCTGCCCCATCTGAGTCTCTGGACCAGCATACCTGCGGATTGAGGAAACCCAGGGGTGTAGGGCCGTGGGAGTTCATGAGAGCGGAAAATGGCGCGCCGGAGATGTATAAGACAGAAATTATTCAATCAAGGTGACTTCTGTAACTGCCACACCCTCTAGCAGTGTTTACATAGAAGAGAGGTCTCATTAGAATGAACCTTGGTTTAACTAGATTAAGCTGGGAGTGGGCAAAACAACAAAGCTCCCAAAGTAGCTAAACCTGTCATCCAACAGGCGGCCACATGACCTTTTGATGTCCCATGGGATTCAGTCAGTAATGGCTCTAGTCCAGCGGTCATCTCCAAGTTGAATTACATGTCTAGCCCATCTGATTTTCGACACCTTGGTAAACAAGACAGCATCCCTGACTCTGGATCATCGAAGGAGGTCAGAACTCCAGATTACTTCTCTCATAATATCTTTTTTTTATATTCCACAAATGGTGCAGTCATTCTATACCTGTCCTTTTCCTTCTAATTTTCTCATCATGTACATCCATTTATGGGCAATTTTCATGATTTCATTTTTCCGAACAGCTGGGTAGTATCCCACTGTGTCGATGTATCATGGTTTCTTTATCCAGTCATCTGTTTTTGAGCACTTGGGTTGTTTCCAGATTCTGGAAATAGTGAATAGTGCTGCAGTGAACCTAAAGGTGCAGATGATGTTTCTTCTGTGTGTTTTGGTCCCCAGGGTATATTCCCAGATGTGGTATTGTAGGGTAAAAATGGAGGCTCAACTTCTAGTTTTTGGAAGAATGTCCGTACTGTTTTTTCAAGAAAACTGGACTAGTAGGCATTCCCACCAGGAATGAATGAGAGTTCCTTTGTCCCTGAATCAATGCCAGCACTGATTGTTCTTTCTCTTTTGGATTTGTGAGATGATAACTCATTGTTGTTTTAATTTTCATCTCTGAGTAGCAAAAAAGAGCATTTTTTTTCAAATGTCTATCGTACACTTGAATTTCTTCTTTGAAAAATTTTCTGTTCATTTCTTCTCCCCATTTTCTGATAGGGATGGATTGTTTTTGTAAAGCATCCTACCAGTGCTTTATGTATCTTGGATATTAACCCCTTGTTGGTTCTTCCCCAACCAACCTTGTTGGTTCTTTTTTCTTCACTTTCTGGTGTTTCTATAATTAAGAGAATTTTTTATTCTTTTCTTTATTAAGTGCCTTTCATTTTCTTCCATTATTTTCTCTTTCATTTTTCATATTCCTTATGGTTGTTGGCCTATATTTTGTCCTCCTTTGTCTATATAGTGCTCTCTGTGAGATTCTGCTACTATGGCTTGCTAGTATGTTCTTTAAATCCTTCAGTTCAATATTTGTGAACACTCTCATACTCTGAAAAAGTTGTTTGAGTTGGTTGAGCTTTTGATCTAGCAGTTGCTTAACTTTGCTAGCAAGTGCTTGCCTAATTTCTGTTGCCATTGCAGTGAGTACTGATTTTAGGTCCTCATCAACCAGGCTCACACATTTTAATGGGCTTGGGTACTTGCCTGGATTTCTGTCACTATATGAGACCGCAGCTGGATTCTTAATTTTCCCATTATTCTTTGAGTTTAGTATTAATGGTGGAGGTTTAGATTTCCTTTTACTTGAGAACTGATCTATTGAGTTGCTTATTTCAAACAGCTACTAAAAAATACCTTTGGGGTTCAGTGTTTTGTTTTTGTTTTGCCATGCAACTTTATTTGAGTTTTCCCAGAAAATTGCCAAGTAGTTACTCAGTTGAGTTCACTGAGATTTAAGTATGTGTCTGGAAAATAGGATTGCCACATTCCACCTGCCTCCAGCATAATAGATGTCCGTTGTAGGGCCGGAGTGATAGCACAGCGGGTAGGGCTTTTGCCTTGCACACAGCCAACCGGGTTCAATCCCGGCATCCCATATGGTTCCCCGAGCACCACCAGGAGTAATTCCTGAGTGCAGAACCAGGAGTAACCCTGAGCATTGCTGGGTGTGTCCCAACAAGCAAAAAGAAAAAAAAAACAGATGTACATTGTAATGTTATCTAGTGTCCACTAGGTTTTGGATTTGGAGGATAAACTGATATAACAAAGGGCCTAGGGGCAGAATATGCCTGGAGTCAAGGTATGATGGCAAAGGGCAGATTGGTGGAATCTCAAGGCTTTCAAGCCTGCAGATACATGGTAATTGAGGGAAGAAGGGGAACTTCTGACACCTCAATGCATCTACCTAGGTTTGAAGGTTAGATAAATCTTAATTTTTGTATTTAGACACTATAATTTATGAATCTATTGACAAGAGAGAAACAGCAATCTTGATTCCAATCCACAGTGACCACTAATTACTCCAGGTTCCCTCTCACCTGCTCCCTAACATGTCTTCTTGAAAAATATCCCAAGACACAAAATATTCTTTAGAAAAGGCATATGCATTCCTATCCATTCTCATTGCAGCATTTAGTGGAATGACCAGTATATGAAAACAAATAAGTTGTTCAACAATAGAAGTACAGATATTGAAGTTGTAATATATATAATATTCAGTCATAAGCATGAGAAAATCATGTAATTCATTACAGTTGGGTGGATAATAAATTTTGATTTGTGACTAGTGAAGGCACCCAAACAAGATATAGAAATAAAATATTTCCCAGGGTAGGGACTGGAGAGATGGCACAGAGAACTGGTGCATGTTTTGCTTAGAGGAAGCCCAATTTCATTTCCATCACTACATGGTCCCCTGAGCATTACCATCAATATTGCCTGTATTGTGCCAGGAGTAGTGCCAAATATCTATATTTTGTTGCACTGAAAACCAGAGAAATCATATTTATATCCTTTAGTTTTGCTATAATTATGCAGTATGGAAGATGAAAGACTTTGAATTCATGGTAATGATTAGAGATCATTTTCCAATTCCAAATATGTGTATATATGCATATAGTAAAAAGATTTTTATTTACATAATTAAGACTATTGAATGATATTTTCTATCAAACATGTTTTTTTCATGACAGGTGATAAATGGATATAGTTATTCTGTGTTAAACTGTAATTTAGTACTGTGCATAACATTTAAAATGCACTGTGAAATGAAATATGATGATTTCACAATTTAAAAACTTTTTCCCTACATAAGCACATTTTATTTTTTAACTTGGTTTATTTTAAGATGTACCCTTTTATTTTTAAATGTTCTTGTATTTTGTGTTTCTTTTTCTGCTTAGTTATACTAAATCTTCTTATAAATCTTTTATGTGATTTTTATGCATATTATTGCTTTCCAGAGTTAATGAGATGTTCTTACACTATTTCAAAGACACATGATTAATTTGATTTTTAAATTTCCAACTGTTATAAATAATTGTTTCTAAAATAGTCCAATGTGAAATTAAAACTTCTGTGGAAAACAACTTTTTAAGGGAATTTGAACTTCTCATTGATTAATTGCTTTAACTACTGTAATGCAGTATTACAAAGATTTTAACTGTGACACTTGATCACTTGACATCCCGTTATTCGTCGATTTGCTCGAGAGGGTGCCAGTGACATTTCCATTTGACCCTATCACGTGCCAGTGTAACCCAATGGCATCTGCTTGCTTCAGGAATAAAAGAGCCTCAAACTGTTTGTTCAGGGTCTTGACGAAGAATTCTGACCACCTTGTGGGTGGGTGGCCACGTGATCTTTTGACATCCCTTGGAATCCAGTCAAAAACGGCTCTAGTCCAGCGGTCGTCTCTAAATCGCATTACGTGTCCTGCCCGTCTGATTTGCAATGCCTTGGCAAAAGAGACAGTGTCCCTGACTCTGGAACAGTGATGGAGGTCGAAACTCTGGATTCCTTCTCTCACTTCAGTGAGGTGTGATATTCCAAGCATAGCTCTTTCAATTCCTCTTTGGGGAGACCTTAATAGCATTCTCATCCTGCTTTTGTAGAGCCCAGGTCTCTGAGGCATATGTTAATGCAGGGATAATGGTGGAGTCAAAGAGATGTGCCTGGAGCCGGAGGTTCTTTTTATTTTTACCTATTTCTTCAATGCTTTTTTGAAGGTATTCCATGCCACTCTCTTCCTCCTGCACAGCTCAGGTTTTAGGTCGTTCATCATGTTGACTTCTCGACCTAGGTACACATACTGCTGCATTAGCCAAGCAGCACAAATGCTGGCTCACTTCGACCGAGAATGTGGAATGATAGGTCTACAGCTGAATCTCAATAAAACAACGTTCATGAAAAATGAATTAGTTCCAGATGCTCCATTCACTCCCAAGAGAACAAATATATCTGAATGCAGCAGTTATGTGTACCTAGGTTGAGACAGATTGTCCCCAGTATTTTTGATATGTGTCATTCTCACTGGGTAAGATGATAGATATCTCACTGTCCACTTAATTTGGATTTCCCTAATAATGTGATGATTAGCAGTATTTTATGATGGCTATCCATTGGTCTTCCTCAGAGAAGCCCTTGTTCATTACCTCTTACCATTTTAAATGAGGTTTTAGGCAATTTTTTATTGTTGTTGATCTTTGCATGTACATTGTACATTTGGATATCTACCCTTTGATATGTTGAATGCAAATGTTTCTCTTATTCAATTATCTGTATTTTAGTTTTAGTTCATGTTTCTTTTTCCATATAGAACCTAACCTGATTGGTCCCATTTGTCTATTTTTTATTCTTTTGTGTTTGCCGATGGGATCATACCATTAAATACACTTTTGAATTCATCTTGGAGCATTCTGCATATATTTTCCTGCCTGAATTTTATAGATCGTAGTCTGATCTCAAGGTCTTTGATCAATGTTGCATTGACTTTTGTGACACTATGAGATATGGATCTAGTTGTATTTTTCTACATAGGGTTAACCAGTTTTCCCACTACCATTTGTTGAAGAGGCTGACTTTACTCAGTTTTCTGCTCTCAGCTCCTTCAACAAAAATTAGCTATTAGGTGGGGCTTTTCTTTAGATATTCTATTCTGAATATTCGTGGCCAACATACACTCCCCACATACAAAATTATGCTTTCTGCTGTGTACTTCACACTGTCACACTTAAACTCCTGCCACTGGATGAAGAGCAGGAGGGATGGAAAAGAGCTAACTCTGCCTAATGCTTCAGAGAGTTTCAACAAGGAGAACTAAAAAACATTTACCCTCAGAGTACATCAGACTCTGAATCCATTGAAACACTAAGTTTAATGAGTGAAGATAGAGCACAGAAGGCTCAAATAGTATACCAACTAGTTCTATAATTTCTCAGAAAAACTATAAAGACATCAGGGTGAGAATGTTTAATGCATTGCTTGAAGAAACATTGGCACAGTTAGTGACTAAAGCACAGAAAATTACAAGAGCAGAAATGAGGAAACTACAATCAGAAGTGACAGAACTGAAGAATGTGATAGGTGAAATAAAATCTCAGTAGAGGACTTCAACAACATTTGCAATAGCAGCTAAGAGAAAAAAATCAGTGAACTCCAAGATGAGATGGAAGAAAACTCTAGAAAATGATACATGGGGAAAGTCTTAAAAAGAAATGAACAGTACATCAGAGTATTATGGAATGAGTTCAAGAGGAACGATATAAAGATCAATGGAGTCTCCAAGGAACACAAAGGCAAACTGGTGAAGAACCACTCTTCAAAGAAATCAGATTATATTATCTTATAATTCTTTTAACTATAACTTATAATTCATAAGTAATAATTCCTGAGTTGAGTACATTCACCCAGATTCAAGAGGTCCAGAGGGTCCCAGTGAAAATATATGCAAATAGAAAATAATGTAAGTCACTTTGTAACCAGAATAACAAAAAGTCTAAGCAGGGAAAGAGTATTGAATACAGCAAGACAAAAGAAGGTACCTACATACAAAGGAACTCTTATCTATCAAATAAGATTCTATAGACCATAAGTGAATGGTGACCCATATAAGAAAAAAAAGTCAACAACTAAACTCAATAAAACGGTTCATGAAGAATATTTTATGCAGTAAGATTATTTTTTATATTAGAGAATGATGCAAAACTTCATGGACAAACAACTCAGACGGTTCATAGCCTAGAAACCAGTTTTGCATGAAATATTCAGGTGCTTCTTTGAAAGAAAAGACAAAATTTCCAACACTTCAACATAAAGCATGGCGTTTTCTCATGTCACATCTGGTGGCTTTCTAGTAGACTAAAAATGTTTTGTTTATTCCAGCTTTCTAAGAGTTTATACCTTTACATAATGAATTAATGTTTCATTTATTTTGGATATTCTTTCTATAATAATTCACATAAAAATTTTTCTTATTAATATAGTCACTTAAGCAATATCTACAATATAATATTTCTAAAATAGAATCACCATAACCTTTTTTTAGGATAAAACAAACATACTTTTACAGACCTATTCAGATTTTTTTAAGTTTTTTTAAATTTTCATCTTCTTAGAATGGTAAAATTGTTTATTTTTAAGATTTATTTTATTTAAATTTTAAGACATATTAGTATTGAATTATTAATAGCATTACATTTTTATTTGTATATCTGCAAAAAATTGATACATTTAAAATATTTTAAAATTATTGATTTCAAATTTTTTGGAATTTAAATTTACTTTATTCATTTATATGAGTGTTCAAAAATTGAGAAAATTAAATGGAAAATCAATAATATATGCATGTATTATAATTTTAGATTCATAGAGTTCCTCAAACATAAGAATCTTTTTCTTTTTTACTACTGTGAGATAGACCATTGCAAAGCTGTTCATGATTGGGTTTCAGTGATAGAGTATAAATATTGGAATATTTTTTTAAGAAATTAGATTGTTAGCAAACCAAATACATTTTTTGGAAACAACTACACTAACTTATTATATAAATATCTGATATTACACATTGACAGTGTATACAATCCTCTGGAGTTACATGGAATTTAATATAGACTAAAATAATAAATGACGAAAATAATAAAATTTTTAATATCTCACTCATACTTGGGATATAAAGAAGCATAAAGGGTCGGAGAGTTAGTATAGGAATTTAAGCATTTGCCTTCACCTGGCAGACTCCCTCTCTGTCAAGCATCAACCCTGAGCGTGGTACAACTAGATGTGGCCCAAAAAGCAAAAAGAAACAAAATGAAAAAAGAAACATAGCTGGGAAACAACAAATAGCCAAAGACATCAGAACTGGAGAGTTTGTCTGTGCAACTGAGATTTGGGAGGGGCAAGAGGGTACGTGGTAGGGATCTTTCAGACTGATGGAGACACACCAATACTCTGGTGTTGTACTGATAGATGCATAAAACTATCATTAATGTATTGTCAGTAATAGTCCCTCAATAAAAATGGGAGAAAAAATACTATTGTAGTGAATTAAAAAAAAACAAATTAAATTGTTGTGAAAATATATGTTGCATGTTTCTTTATCCATAAAAGTCATCGATAGCAGTGGAGGTATGTGATAAGGAAACAAAATTATCAGCACTTGAAATCTGTGTTAGAGAAAAATCATATGGGGTTAAATACTAAACTTTGCAGACAAAAGTAAATATATGAAAGGTAAATCTCTAGGCATTTTCATACAGTTTAGGATATTTATAAATTAAATGCCAAGCTCATATTTTCTAGATAAAATAGTTTTGTGCTATACTATTAGATATGCAAGAATTGCAGTCTGAACACTTTCAGAAGAGTACTTGTCATTTTCATGTTGAACATTTTTAGAAAAGTCCCTCCGATACTTATCTCTACCTCTTACTTAAATTCATGGCAGTATAACTTTTCACTCAAAAACTTTCTTTGGATCTTGTCAAAAAATCATTTGGCTGGCTGGATTTGTGAAGAATATGTGTGATACATAATACCTGCCTCTGCTGAATTCCATTTGACTCCAGAGAAATGTATACACTGATGTCAAAGTGTAATATCAGATATTTGCATGTGAATTAATGTCAATATTTCCAAAAAAGCATTTGGTTTGAGGACAATCTATTCTCTTAAAAATAGGGAACTTTCATGAACCTAAAATTATAATACATACATATGCTATTGATTTTCATTAACTTTCCTAATATACCAGTGTTGATCCTTAGAGCTAAATTCTAGATGCTGTCATGTTTTAAAATGCAAATCCACATCGAACAATGCCTCTTGTTTTACAGGACATTTCATGTCTAACTTGAGTTTTTTAAATATTATGATTTAGTAATAACCTGTCTCCGATGATAGAAAGTGAACTTGAAAACAAACATCCATTTAATCCAACAACAAAAACATTAGAGAAAAAGTGTATCTTTTTTTCTTAATTTATTTAAAATTAAATGAAAGTTTAGCTTTAAGAGATAGGTCAAACTGTTTCTTTTGTATGCTTGCCAGATAATGCTAACAAACATTGTCTTTTTCTCACTCAGGCATAAATGCCTGAAAACTACTTTTTGTTTTGCCTACCATTGCCTTAACCAGTAAGATTTCTCTTAGGCAGCAAGATACCTGAATGTCCAAACATTTATCTGTACTAATACAGACTCATTTCATGTGAATTCCTGCCAAGCAGGAACTAGGCTGTCAGCTTCATCCCATCAAAAAGACTTTCAGTACCAAGGACTGATGGCAGGTTCCAATTGTTAAGTCATTCTTGCTTGATCTGAATTTTAAAGTAAGGCTCCTACTGTTAAAGAATGGAACTCCAAGAGTGCAGTTAGCCAAAAATGTTACAATTCTAAATATAATACTCTTGGCTATGGATTGGGCACTTCTTGTCATTTTAAAATTTTGGGTATTGAGTGAAACTCCAGGGCAGCAAATAATGTGTAAGGGCAACCAACCCTGCATAATAGCTCTTGTTTTGGTACATTCGCTTTGTAGTGATTTATTAAGGGAGACTGAAAAAGCCTTATTAAAATGCATAAACAGTGCTGAACAGTAAACAACCATGTCTAAGGATGAAAAAATGGGACCCACATGCTGTGCATGGAAATTGCCCTTAACAACATGGCCTATTGTTGAACAGATAGGAAGCCAAAGGTTGCTTGTAATCAAATTTGAAGTTTCCCATCACTTATAAAAGCAGCACTTCCTTGTGCAAATGTTTCAATTTGTTGTAGTTAAAAACAGCTTCCTGACTTAATCCTTACAGAAACCAGGAGTTCTTTTTATTATTAGGTGGATAGAAATTTAGACTGAGAGCCTTATAGACTGAAAAGACTAAATGAAATCAAGTTTGTGTATTGATAGAGAAACAAAATCCTAAGTACTAACAGGCAAATTAAAGCGAAAATGCAGCTCAAGGTCATTTTTCCTCTGCTAAATATTTCAGTGAAGTAAAAAAAAATGTGTTTGATAGGTTGGCTAAATGTTCAAACACATTATTTTCCAATTTAAAAACAAAAGAAAACTTTAAGATTTTTTTTAAATCAATTTTATGAGAAAGACTTCAAAGTAAAAAATTATTAACAAGATGACAGTACTTATATGATAGTGTGAATTACATAAATATAACATATGAAAGTAATTCCTGGAGTTTTTGCTTTGGATAATATTGATTGTAAATTTTTTTTAAAAAGTAAATACTAAAATTTCAAGTAGTATTCTAGTGAATGAATATTATAAATATAAATAGAAAAAAAATCAAAACAAAACCATTTTCTTTTTTTTACCTGCAGAGTTATTTATTACCAAGTTACCATAATTTACAGAGTTAATGCAGTAGACTTTCAGGTATACAATGTTCCAACACCAAACCCACCACCAGTGTGAACTTCCCTCCATTAATGTCCACTGGTTCCTTCCCACCCACAGCTGTTTCCTTGACAAGCACATTCTTAAGTTTGGTGTTGTGGTTTGGGCTTCATACTTACAGTGTTGTTGAGTCTCTGGCTTAGTGATAAACAGACAGCACACCTCTATACCACCAATGTGCGGATGACCCTGAACAATGGCCCTACACCCCTTTTTACTTGGCCCCTCAATTTATTTTCTTTCCTGTCCTTTTCGCTTTCTAAGCCTAGGGCCCAGGATAATCTAGATACTGGCTCCCCCACTGCAGTCCCTGACTCTGTTATTTTTATACCGTAGCTAAACTCTTCCAATATTCACCCTTCTTCTCACTTAATTCACTTAGTAAGATACTCTCCTGTTCCATCCAAGTTGCAGTGACTTGCATAATTTCATCATTCCTGGCAGCTGCGTAGCATTCCATTGTGTATATATACTTATCTTTATTATCCAGTCATCTGTCCTTCAACATTGATTTTATAGCCTAGCTATTGTGCTGAATAGTACAATGAATAATGGTATGAGTCTGTTCATTTGAATGAACATTTTTGTGTCCTGGCATAGATACCAAGAAGTGAAACTGCTTGGCCATATGAGAGCTCTATTTTTTTTTTTTTTTTTTTTGTTCACACCGGCAATGCTCAGGGGTTACTCCTGGCTCTTTGCTCAGGAATTACTCCTGGCGGTGCTGGGGACCATATGGGATGCCGGGATGGAACCTGGGTTGGCCACAGCAAGGCAAACACCCTACCCACTGTGCTATTGCTCCGGCTCTGAGAGCTCTATTCTTTTTTTAAAAAAAATACCCAAAAGTTCCATACTGTTTTCAAATTAAAGCTAAAACAAATTTTAAGAAAAAGAACTCTCTCTCTTTCTCTCTCTCTCTCTCTCTCTCTCTCTCTCTCTCTCTCTCTCTCTCTCCGTCTGGCTCTCTCTGACTCTGTCTCTGTCTCTCTCTCTCTCTCTCTGTGCTTTTGGGGCCACATATGGCACATATGGTACTGGTCAGGCTTACCACTGGCTCTGTGCTTAAGGACCACTCCTGGAAGTGCTTCACAGATTATATGAGGTGGCAGGGAAGGAACCAGAGTTGACTGCATGCCCGTGCAAATGTCTTATCGCTGAACTATTTCTCCATCCCTGAAAGTTCCTTTTGTACCACACTTTTATTTCCTGTATTGTGTGTGTACATATGTATGTGTGTGCATCACTGTCACTGGTGTAGATGATATCTCTTTGTCATTTTGCTTTGTATTTCCCAGATAATAAATGATGATGAACATTTGTTCATGTGACTGTTGTCCATCCATCACTTCTTTAGAGAAATGACTTTCCCTCCCCATTTTGATAGGGTTTTTGGACTCTTTGTTGCTTTTTTTGTCTTTGTGAGTCTTCTATATAGCTTAGATATTAACTGACTCTAACTGATGTGTTAAGTATGAATATTTTCTCCAATTCAGTCAGGTGTCATTAAGTTTTATCCTATATTTCTTTTGCCATTCAGAAATTTTTAACTCTATTCCAACTTGTTTATTTTTGTTTCTGTTGCCTTTGCCAATAGAATCATATCACTGGAAAACACCCTTGAAATTCAAATCTTATAACATTCCTACAACCTGAAGTAGAAGAGACGCCCCCTCTCCCTCACCTCAAATAAACTCCCTGTTTTCCTCAATATATTTTATAGATTTTGGTCTATCTCAAAGTCTTTTATCAACTTGACCTAACTTTTTGTGTAAGATATTTATTTATAGGTGCTTTTCCAGTTATCCCAATACCATTTGTGGAAGAGATTTTCTTTTCTCTAATTCATAGTCCCAGTTCTTTTGTTATCAAAGATGTGAATAAAGGGCAAAAGTAAATTGATACAGATGCTGTAAAGATTCTTCAAAAAATCAATAGAGAGATCCTGCCTTCCCACTGCTTATATTTATTCAAAACACACAAATCATTTATTTAAGAGACACATGTATGACCTATAGTCACTGTGAAATTATTCACAATAGTAAAGAGGTGGAACCAATATAAATGGATGAATAGTTATAGATGTGGTAATATTAGTAGTGAAATCAACTACTTAACTAAAAAAAAGATGGAATCCTACCACAACATGCATGGACCTAGAATATAAAATGCTAAGAAAAATAACTTAAGAAAACAAATGCCTTATGAGTTCAATAATGTGTGTTAATTCTGAGAAATAAGTAATTGGGAATACTTCCTGGCTTGAAATTATACTATAAAGTTATAGTGATCAAAACAGCATAGTACTCAAATAAGAATAAACTACAGACCAATGGTTTATAATAAACCCTCAAATGTATGGACAGCAAATTTACAACAGAGGAGCAAGGTACATGAAGTGGATAAAGATAGCATATTTTTATTTGCCATGTATGTGCTTTCACAGTCAATGCAGTCAGTGCCAGCTGAGGGAGCAGGCATGGGGATTGGGGTGGGTGGGAAATGGAGGTCTTTGGTGGTGGTAACACACTGGTGGTGGGAGTGTTGTTGAAGTATGGATCTTTCTATCAACAGTATTATGAAAACCTTTTAACTTTATAAATCATGGTATTTCAATAAAAATAGTGTATTTAACTAATATTTTGGACAAATTGAATAGTGTCATGCAAAAGAAAGTAAAAAGGTAAAAAGATAATCATTTATTATCAGGTAAATCAATATAAGACCACAATAAGATATCATCTTATTGCCCATGTGAATGGCATATATTAAAATGAGTACAAGCAACCTGTGTTGATTGTGGGGATGTGGGGATTCTGAATTACTGCTGATGGGAATGTTGTCTGGTTCAGCCCCTATGGAAAACAGTATAGAGATTATTTTAAAAATTAATAATGGAGCTCCCACATGACCCAGCCATTATTTCTTGTTTTCTACCTCCTAAGACATGATAACAGTTATCCTAAAAGATATATGCAAACCTATGTTTATTACAGCACTTAGTAAAATATGGAAACAACACAGATATCTAATGACAGAAAAGTTGATAATAAAACTGTGGTATTTATATACAATGGAACACTTTGCAACTTCAAGGAATAGTAAAAGCATGTAATTCGCTAAAATTAAGTGGAACTTGAAGATCTCAAGTTAAATAATATTGGGATATGCTGAATGCCCTGACAAAATCCAGGAGCAGGGTCGAGGATCCCCTTCTGTCCTAGGGGATTGGTGGCCGGTGGGCAGAGAAAGAAATGAGAATCCAGCAAAGTTTCAAAAGGCTTTACTCACACTTGTTCTGGTATACAATTTAGAAACAGAAAACCCTCAGCCTTTAGGTTTGTAGCTGGGCCCCAGCCACATGTATGTTTAGAAGAAGCCTAGGCCAAGATGGCCATACCACATGCTAAGGCCCAACAGGAAAGAGAAGGCAGAGGGCAAAGAGGGAAGAAGAAAAGAGATAGAAAAGTGCAGAAGAAAGCAGGTTAAAGCTTTTATAACTTTTCAGCCCAGAATGACCCACATCAACAAAAAACAGGGTCATTGACCCTAAGATAACTTCTCCCAGGAACTCACCTGTTCCTATTGAAATGTTAATATTGCCCCAGCCAATATCTGCCTTGGAAGTGTCTCTGCAGGCCCTATGTAGGATAGGGAAGGGCATGTATCTGTACCAATGGATATTCTACAGACAGGTATATATTTCTCTAAGCCTTCATAAGATTCTCATCTTTATTTCATAGTTGTTTTGTATATTAGCCTTTAGACTTAGAGAGTCATGCTTGCTTGGAGGCAAATAGCATTTCTCTCTGGTCTAATTAATTAGAGATCCAACGTGGCCAGGTAAATATACTGGTAAAATCTATCTAGTCCCATGATGATTGTGGCAGCATGAGAGAAAATATTTATACCAGCTAACATAGAATACATATAAGATATACTGCCACATAAAAGTCACAGATTCAACTGTTTTCCACCCTTTATCTACAAAGTGGCCTGCAGGAGGTAACTCCAGGCAAGATGCAGAGGCGCTGGACAACAGTGTACTGCAACAAAATAAGTCAGAAGCACAAGGACTATCAAGCCAGGTGGGACCCCAACAATATTAGGGTTAGAATTCCCTGGTCATGCTCAGGGGCTTACAACAACAATTGATGAACAAAATTCACTAGTCCAGTACAAATTCAAAAGGCCTTTTACTTTTTACCAACAGTTAAACACTCTGCTATTCCCACACTGGCAGGTAGGCTCCCACTGATCCAGAGCTGTCCAACAGACATCCTGACCATGTGCTTGGATCAAGGAAGTTACATATACACACACACACACACACACACACACACACACGCCTCTTGACCAAGAAAACTCCTTTGTCTCCCAGCTTCCAAGTAAAGCACCTCAGACTCTCCTCCCTGATACGGCAGCATCACCAAAGATCAAAACCAGTTTTTAGGTGTAGATTCCAGTGGGCCACACATCTCTAGCTCAAACCACTGGAAACAAATGTAAGGCATTTTTCTCTCCTTCAAGAACAGCTTCTTGTGCAAACATCATTAAAAGGAGTTAGTATAAAGAATTACACCCAAGATAAAATATCTAAGGATGTATTTTCATGGGTGGAATCACATCACATAATTCAGACTATGAGCTCCCTGAAAGGAGGGACTTTATATCTGCTCATTGTTTATGTTAAAGTTCAATCACCTATCTGTAATTGCTACTGCCAACCCTTCATGATTTTCTCTATATCAGCCAGGTTCACTTGAATTAACCTGCCCTGATTTCTAATGAGCCTGTGGCCCCATTCCTTTATCCATTACTTGATACAGTCATTGGCCCAGAATGCACCAGTGAACCCTGAGGGACTCTGACAATAAAATCATTTCAGAGTGATTTATGGCTAAGTACATGAAGAGGGAGTCCCTAACTCTGCTTGGTTAGAAGCTCTCTGGAGAGTGTTGGATGACAGGCTTAGCCAGTTTGGGAGCTTTGCTGTTTTATCCACCCACACTTAATCTATTTTAATGCTCTTAAGCCAAGGTTCATTCTAATGAGATATCTCTCCTATGTAAACACTGATAGAGGGGGTGTGGCAGTTACAGAAGTGACCTTGATTCTGAATAACTTCTGACTGATACATCTACTAAGACTTCTGTGTTATCTAGATTGGGCACAGCTCCTCTTTATACCCACTGCACCCACCATGGGACAGTTAGAATTTACCAGGAGACTGCCACCCTGGCTATGTTGAGACTATCATTTAAGATGATAGGAAGGATCATACTAGTTTGCCCTCACACAGGTGAGTGTGACCCTTTCAATATATGGAGAACAAGATACTCAGAATCACCCTGGTGCAGATAATAAATAAGAAGGACCTTGTGGGTACCATCTAGATTACAAGAAGCCCATGAAATTAAGATGTATAACTTCATACCAGCTTCCTCTTTCTCCAGTGTTTTAAATAAGAGATAATCTCTGAAGAAGGGATTAGTCCTTGGCATAATCCTTTGCTTATACCCTTCTACACTCTTCTACTATCTAGAAGCTGATTAGGGTTCTTTGTTGACAGGACCCTCCCTGTCAAGAGTTAGGATTACTTTGGTGTATATAAGGGAACTGGCTTGAGGCACTCGCCCCTTTTTTTCTCTTTCTTTTTTGGGTAGGGACTCCTCTCTCAAGAGAGAGGTGATGATCCCTCTCCCTTTGGTGGGAGACTTGGGCTCTCTTGTATGGCCTAAGTTCTGACCAGACTAGAGTTCTTTGATTATATTAGATTGCGGTGGCAGAGCTTTTTGTATTATTAAAAGCCTTTTTTGGAACTGCACCAGACTCATGAGTTTTTATCCATTACCCTGGTGGCCTTGGAGGTAGAAGAGAACTTTAGTTCTGATACTCTCAGGGACCCCAGCGACTCCCCGATAAGGTATATCGGGGGCCTAGGTGAAGCCTAGGCCTCAGGTGAAGCCTATAGGAAGAAGTTAAGGTTCTCCACAAAGACCAAATTCTATCAAGGAGGAAGCCAAGAAAGTGCTCTGGTCTAAAGTCTTTCTTCCTTTCCCTTTGCAATAGATACTGATCTCATGAAACATACAGCACACAGACGGTGCATTCTTATATCTGGGACATGGTAAAGGAAGAATATCAATACCACAAACATGAGCTAATCCCCTAAACATATTCTACAAATTAGTTAGTCAAGTTCTCTTCCCCACTGCTGACACAACAAATGGAAATCCAGATCTAGTACTCATAGATAACTACAAAGACTCAAAATAATAATAAATCAAGTCAAATATATCCACAGCACCACCTGCTGGAAAAGTTAAAACAGTTCAATGCTCTAAATTTTCAATCCATACTTTTATTTTATAAATACAAATACCATGTGGGGTGGGGCTTTGGGGCTGGGGATTGAACTGTTGAACTGAACTGAGCCTCTTGAACTGAGGGGCTCTACTGCTCTTGTGTTTAATATCTATTTCTTAGAGCTAAGATCATCACAGGGAAAATGGTACAATATTCTTCAGCCTATTGCCAATCTATGTTAATCTAACCTAAGGGCTAACTCTCTCCATATCCAAGGACCTGAACTGTGGAACAAATGTTTGGGGCTTATCTCAATGGGTGGGATAAAGAGCACAGACAAACAGTCACAGAGCCCTTGCCCCAGTGGCTTTCCCCATTGGCCAGGCTTTCTGATTTCTGGCTTTTCAGATTTCAGGGACTTGCTTTCTGCCAGTTCTGCCTTTCTTCTTAATCTTCCTTTGCCCCCCACCAACACTCCATTAAAAATGAAAAGTTATCCTACTGAATAGAGTAACATATTGTACAGAATACATCAGCTAAAGGACTAATACTGAAGCTACATGAAGCTCTCACAAACCTCAATATCTTTTTTTTAAAAAATGGGAGCAGTAATAAACATGTACTGAAGAAACATACAAATGACACATGAAAAAAGATTATCACTTATTAATAGTAATTTGCAGATCAAACCGATAGATACTATCCTTTACCAGTAATTAGTGCATATATCAAAAAATATTAGAAACAATCAGTGTTGAAATCCTTATTCACAATTGTTGGGAATGGGATATAATTTGTGGAGGGCCCTGATCAGCAGCCCCCCCCCACCTACCCCTGCATGAATGAAGGAGACCTCGATCTTGCCAGACTTCATCCCTGCGAAAAAGAGAGGGATAGGCTTGGGAGAAATTCTGCCTTGCTACTGCTGAGAAAGGAAAGAAAGACACTGGTGCAGCGGGGAGTTCTAGATAGCAGTTCTCATTTTACTGAGCATAGTCTAAGCCTTTTATACAATTTTTGGGTGGAGTGGTACAAGCACAAATCACGTAACATCCTGGGCCAAGCAACAGATAATAATCACTGATTTAGCATTTGCAAGGTAACATTTGCAAGGTAACAATCACTGATTTACATATTACTGTGGTCAGAGGTCAGAAGAACAGGCACATCCTGCCTCACCTTAGATTTAAATCATTTGCCTGCCAGTCTCCCATTGGATAAGCACAAATGTCTTTCACATGAGTGTAAACTCTTGAGCATCTGGAAGCTCCACTGTCCTGAGAACAGGGCCCACCTCTGGGTTTCGCCCCAGGGACTTATGGCAAGAAAGTGCCAGGCCCCAATACTAGCTGCTTAGAGCCTAACATAATCTAGAACAAACAGTCTAGAGACTTCTCAGAATACCTAAGTATAGAACTTCTGTATTACACATGTGAAGTTGGACCACCAGAGAGTTGCAAGAGCTGGCCAACATCTGTGGTGGTGGAAAGATGTGGGTAGAAGCTTTTATAAGAAAGAGATGAACAGCGTATTCGCCAAAAAAGTTAAGCCACAGTTGAGAAAAAAGAAAAGAATGGAGCATTCCTGAAATCACTAAGTCCCAGTTAGGTGGGAACACCTGGGTTGCTGTCACAGTTCAGGCAAGACAGCCTTTTCTTCCCTCCTGCCCTCCTCCTTGCAACTTAAGATCAATATAGACCCCCCAACACCACCCCCGTGGCAGTGCCTTTACTCTAGAGGTCTACACCTGACCAATTTTCCTTTCTATAAAGCTTGAAACTGGAATACGGCCTGATTTCTGGAAGCCTAGCCTAACACCCACCAATTCCACTATTTTTTTGTTGTTGCCATCAACACCAGTATATCAAAAACACTAACTGGAGAAGATACGTGCACTCTAATGCTTATTGCAGTACAATAGTTAGATATGTAAACAACCCGAAAGTTCAGTGACATATGAATAAAAAAATGTGTGTGGATATCTGCAAGGCACAATTGGAGGGCAATTAGGAGTACGAATTGCTTGGCCCTAATGGGACAAGCAATAGGTGGACCCACCCCCAAAACTCCACTCTTTGTCTTCACCAGTGACCCCTCTCCTGTCTCCCTCTCTGTCAACCAACCATAAGGTCCAATTATCACAGTGGCACCAGGGGACCATTGAGCAACCACAGCCCCATCCAAAAGAAATGTGGAACCACCACACTCTGTTAAGCCTTTGTTAAGCAAGTGTGTGCTGGAAACCCCTATAAAACGTTTGTTCCCTGCTTCCTAAGGTATATAAAGCCAAGCCTGCATGCAGTAAAGTGAGTTGTCTCTCTGCAGCAAGTCTATTCTATGGCTTTTCAACTCACTGGGCCATTTTCCTTCCAGTACAGTGCACCATGGGTGGAGTGAGGTGGGCTGCCACAGCTGGTCTCCTGGTCAGTCACTTGATTCTTGCACAACAGTACAACAGTGGTGTACATAACAACACCACTATATGTATAATGAAGTATGACACAACAATTATAAATGTTGTGGTGTATATAGGCAATGAGATTGAAGTTGGTGGCCTGCTCACCAGGCAATTTATGTGAGGTGGAAAGAAGAGAGACTGTTGCTTTCGCCCAGTCCACCTCTGCCACCCTCAGACCAGCTGGTAAGACTGCAATGAGCCCCTGATCCCTGAGCCACAGATTCCAGAGCACCACCAAATGCAGCTTTGGAAGCCCCCAGAGCATTGTCAACATGGCTTGGGTTGACTGGCACCACAAGGTCCAAGAAGCACAGCATCCAATTGCCCTTGCATTTAAGCATTGTTCCAGTTGACTGGGAATCCCTGAGAGAGGTCCCCAGGTCTGGAGGAAGTAATAAGTTACTTACTCCAATTTATGTGAAAGCATTTCCCGAAATAGCTGTTCAAAAAGGGAAGGGAGTAGTTGCATATCCAGAGAAGTATGTGGATTACTCCAGGATGAAATACCAAGCTTTATCCATATGACTGGTATAAAACATGACTACTAACAAACATTTGACTGCAATAACTTCATAACTACTATCAAATATAGTGCTGAATCCACAATAGCCAGAATCTGGAATCAACCTGAGAACCCAAGAACATACGATTGGATAAAGAAACTATGGTGCATCTACACAATGGAATACTATGCAACTGTTAGGAAAAATTAAGTCATGAGATTTTCCTATAAATGCATGAACATGGAGAGTATCATGCTGAGTCAGAAGGGAAAGGACAGATCTAGAATGACTGCATTCATTTTTGGGAGATAAAAAAAATTAATTGTATGAGACTAATATCCAAGGTCAGGCAAAAGAGGGGCCAGGAGAACTTGTCAGTGGTTGGAATCTATCACAGGTGTGTGTGTGAGGCAGAGAGAAGGTAAAATAGTGAAGGGACCAGTTTGCCAATAATAATATTTGAAAATGGTAATTCCAGATTAGAACTGAGTATGGAAAGTAGGTCAAGGGATATACATGTACATGAAAGCATGTACATGAAACCCTTTAGTGCCTGTATTGAAAACCACAGTGTTCAAAAAGAGAGAGAGAGAGATAGAACAAGAGTGAGAGAGAGAGAGAGAGAGAGAGAGAGAGAGAAGCAAAGTACCTGCCATATAAGAAGGTTTAAGGGGATGGAAAATGGAGACATTGGTGTTGGGAAATGTGCAGCAGTGGAGGGATGGGTGTTGGAACACTATGTGACTAAAACCCAATCATGAGCAGCTTTGCAATGGTCTATCTCATGGTGATTTAATTTTTAAAAAATCATATATATTTGAAAATCTAAGAGCAGTTAGACCTGAAAATAGTATCAAATCTATCCAAGTTGAAAAGAAAAAATAAAACTATTACTGCTTGTAGCTGGTATAATAATATACATAGACTATTATCCCAAAAGTCTCAGTGCAAGCTATAAACAAAAATTCAAAAGCTACAAAATTAATATAGAATATGTTGCATTTCCGTAAGCAAAAGATGAACTAACAGAAATGAAATCAGGAAAAAAAATCTTATTTAAAAGTTTACAAATAAAAATTAAATATTGGAAGTACATTTAGTCAAAGATGTGAAAGACCTGTGCATAGAAAAATAGTAAAACGCTGTTAAGAAACTATAACACACAGGGGAAAAGATGAATAGATATGCTGCTTTCATTCATTGAAATAATTAACATCATTAAGTGAAATATACATAGGGCTGGGGAGACAGCACACAGCTCGGGGCACATTCCTTGCATGCACCTAACCCTTGTTCAATCCCCACGACCCACTAAACCCCCTGTGCCTGGAGGTCCTGGAGAACCTGAGTTGTGCTGGATATGGCCCTAGTCATCTGAGAGTACCTCCAAGATAGACATTGATGTCCCTAAGATCACAGGGCCTTCTCTTTGAACTACCCACCCATTTGGCTGACTGTTAATTACCAGGAGTGATCTCCAGTCCCCTGAACATTGCATGGAGAAGTCCCCTGATATGACTATATGTGCACATTTGAGCAATCATTGTCAAAATTCTAGTAGCATTCATGATATCATGAATTTTATTTGAAACTACAGAGTCCTTAAGTACCAATATCAGTTACTGACCCCTGAGAAAAAAAAAGACATGAATAAACAAATTCCATTTCCTGACTTCAAACTATACAACAAATTGATAATTGATAATAATTAAAACCACAAGGGATTATCATAAAAACAGACACATAGATTAATGGAAGAGAATTGAAAGTCCAGAAATAAAACTGCACCTGTTTGCACAATTAATATACAAAGGTCTGTGGAGTTTAAATGGAGTACGAAAATTTCTTCAATAAATGGTGTTTAGGAGGGGCAGAAGCATAGTGTAGTAGGTAGAGAATTTGCCAACCTGGGTGTGATCCCAGGCATTCCATATGGTCCCCTGAGCACCTCTAGGAATAATTCCTGAGTGCAAAGTAACCCCTGAGCATTGCTGGGTGTGACTCAAAAAGCCAAAATAAGTAAATAAAAACTTAAACTGTGTTTGGGAAAACAAGACAGCCATGGGTAGAAAATGAAACTAGAACATTAGTAACATAAAAATTAGTTCAAAGTAAATTTTAAAACTTAGAAACCTGACTCCATAGACAGAGAAACAAAAAAAAAAACCAAAAAACAAACAAATAGGACTGCTAAGAATTAAACCAAAAAGCTTCTTCACTAAAAAAAAAAAACTAGTCTGAAAATGTAAATATGTTCTGTTGGGGCTGATAGGGGTACCCAACAGATTCCTTGGCTGCTTTTGGGGCCAGTGACCGTCCTCTCCAGCCAATGGACAAAGGAGCATGACCACCAGTTCTAGAAAATCTAAGACTTTTATTATTTTCCACTCCTCATTCCAACTAACTAAAAAAACACAACACACACACACACACACACACACACCAGAATCGAATCTGCCAGAGATGTATAGTTTACAAAGGCTGGGGGCAGGGATTTACAAAGGATAAAAGGATCTTTTATCCTGAAAAAAAATGAGATGAGAACAGGCTTCCCCTCACTTGTATCACTTGTCTTCCATTGTTCATTGATTTGCTGGAATGGGAAACAGTAACATCTCCACACATTCTGTCAAAAGCAAGTGTAGCCCAAGGGCATCTGCTTGCTGGAGGGACAGGAAGAGCCTCAAACCATTCCTTCAGGTCATGGGAATGAGGTCCATAATTGTTACTGGTTTTTGGCATATCAAATAAAACACAGGTAGCTTGCCAGGCTCTGCCCTGTAGGTGGTATAATCTCAGTAGAAGGCTCTCATCTCGAGCATTTACTGATGAAACTTAAAGGGAAAGATCAGGTTTTCTCTTGGGTGGAGCTCTGAGGAACTGTGGAGCCTGGATGTTGAGAATGACTGACCTCATGATGTGTGGTATGCTCTGGCTTCTTGCTAGACTTACTGGGATGACGGATATCAGCTAGAACTTGCCTAGAACTGTATACTGTATAAATGTGAAAGATCCTGGGAAGGGCCTGATCCAAAAATCTAGTACTACTAAGACTGTTGTGCGGCCACTCTGCAGCCGGGCACCAACGGAGCTGTGGATGTGGCGTGGGTCTCTCTTCAGGGATAGTTGGCATGGAGGTGGACAAAAGGGCGGAGGAGCCCAAATCCCTGCTTCAAGTCTGGCCAGCGTGGCCCCTTCCCTGCTTGTGTGAGCGAACTCTTGGAGCAATGTTGGACTCAGCCAGGGGACTGGCTGAGCCCCTTACCTGGAGGTCAGCTCCATGGGCTGCTTCCACGTGGGGCCGAGTGGCACAGCTGTGGGTCTGGAGGTGGATGGGTCTGGATCTCTTCTGGGGTTGCCAACGGAGCTGTGGGTCTGGCATGGGTCTCTCTTCTGGGGTAGCTAGCATGGAGGTAGCTGGCAGGCTTCCCCTCACTGGGGCAAAAACCATCAAGGGTGTATGCCCCTGCTCCAGGGATCTATAGGGTGGAATTCCCATAGTGTTATTTTCTCTTAACCATGACTATTAAACAATTATTTCAATAATATTTCTAATCATTTTTGTATAAACACAGTAAGATATGGACCAAAGATATCTCAGCCAGGATTAAAATTATAGAATTATCTTTCCAGGGGAGATCACACCATATAGCCCAGACTATGCTTCTGTCACCAGATTGATTATTCACAGTCCCCTCAGGGTCTATTGATCCACTGCATATCCTTGGGTCAGAACAGGTCTCATTCCATGACCTTGCTATTTATCTTTGGGTCAGAACAGAGCTTGCTCTGAGGTCTTGCTCTTAGAACATTGTTTTTTTTTAAATGCTGATATTGATTTGTTTCATTTATTTATTTTTTTATGGTATAAAAATTTTTTTTAATATTTTATTACACCGCCATGTGATATACAATTACAAAGATGTTCATGTTTGGGTTTCCGTCATACAGTGTTCCAGCACCCATCCCTCCACCAGTGCCCATTTCCCACCACCAACGTCCCCACCTCCCTCCCCCTCCCCCAGCCCGCCTCTATGGCAAGTTCCTTATCTCTTCTCTCTCTCTCTTTTTCTCTTCTCTTACACATTGTGGATTGCAATACATACATTCAGAGATCATCATGTATATCTTTTTTTCCTATATTCAATGCTCAGTTCTAGACTGGTATTATCATTTTTGACAAATATTAGCACACTGTTCCCTTCTCTGTCTTACCTAACCACTGATTCCCACATGTTTGTGGTAGATTCCACCTTTTTTTTAATTGAAAGATGCTCATGTAGAGCTTTGGTTCTACAGTGTTCCAACACGCACCCTCCGCCCAAACCCATCTCCCATCACCAATGTCCCCACCTCCCTCCCCCTCCCGCCCTCAACCACTTGGCGGGTTCTGTATGTCATTTCTTTCCTCTTTATATCTCCTTCCCAACAAACTTTCCTGCTCTTCGTTGAATGCAGTGCATTAAAAGACATTACTGTTTCACTATTTTAGTGGACCGCGCAAAGCGGCCGCAACCTGGGCTCAAACTGGCTTTGCTCTGTTGATCTGGTCTGAGGCAGTTTCGCAGCGTCCGGACAGCAAAAATGGTGGCTAGTGTGATGGGCGAGTCTCATCCGGCTGCTTCCGGGACCCCTCAGAGGCGACGGGCCCACTCCCAAAACCCATCTGCCCTCCTCGGGGTTCCATGGTCAGCTAGGCCCGGCGCGAGTCGAGCGCCAGCCTCCCCAGCCGTCCGGGAGGCCCTGTATGCTGGCCCGTGGGCAGCTCGCAGGCAGGGGCCACCAGGCTCGACAAGATGGAGCGGGAAGGGACGACCACGCCTCCATCTGACGACTTCCCAGTGATTCCCGCCTCTTGGAGCCGCATACCTGGGCTCGAACTGGCTTTTGCTCTGTTGATCTGGTCTGAGGCAGTTTCGCAGCGTCCGGACAGCAAAAAATGGTGGCTAGTGTGATGGGCGAAGTCTCATCCGGCTGCTTCCGGGACCCCTCAGAGGCGACGGGCCCACTCCCAAAACCCATCTGCCCTCCTCGGGGTTCCATGGTCAGCTAGGCCCGCGCGAGCGGCGCCAGCCTCCCCAGCCGTCCGCAGGCCCTGTATGCTGGCCTGTGGGCAGCCTGCTCTTAGAACATTGAGCAGGGCATTTAGTTGTCCCGATGTCGAAGCTAGTCAGGTTGATCTTTTTTCCTTGTTCTATTCAGTCCCACAATGGGACCTTTCTTTTGTGGGGTGTGAGAAATTAGAATCAATCTAAAGGCAACTGAAGTTTTTAGTTAGGAAATATGACCGAATCCCAGAAGTATTTGATTCAGACTTAATTGTCTCATAAATGCACTGCCTCAACTGTCTTCCTGTGTCTATTTAAAAATCCTTTAGAATAAACATATGTAAAGGTTTACAGGAGAGATAGAATTTACTCTCATTTACAAAACAAAAGCCTGGGCTAGCAGGCAGAACTGAAAATAAAAAGTACTCCAAAGTGTTCTACTGAAGAGGAGAGGATATTTATACATCACATGTTCAACAATGGATTAATAAATTATACAAAGAACTAAAAAATTCAGCAGTATTGAGACTGTGATAGAACAGCAGGTAGGGCATTTACCTTTCACACAGCAGTCCTACAAAAAACAACACAACTTAAATAAATGAACACCTCTCCACAGGAGGCATGTGGTTGACCAAAACACACACAGAAAGATGTACATTATGTCTTTTTTATTAGGGAAATTAAAATCAAACTAATGAGTAAATTAATTACTTTACTCCTACGAGATTGTCTATTTTACAAAAGACTAAAAGAAATTAGAGTGAATGTGAATCTAAAAACATTAAAGTGAATGTGAATTGATATGGCAAATATGGAAAGAGTTTTTAGATTCCTCAGAAAACAATATAAATTTTATAAAATATAGTTATCCCACTTTTATGTATTGCTTGTGTGCATAAATTAAAGAATTCAAAGATATATATACATATATATAGCATCCTTTCTTATAACAGTTATAAATTGAAAATAACTAATTTGCAAATTGGAAACAACAGGAAATTGCAGATCTGTGAAAGACAGAAATTCTTAATAAGCTATTCATTCATGCCTCTTCTCATCTTTGTAATCATCATAAAAAAAACCTTTCCATTATTTTGGGAACAGAGTCCATAGAGACAAAATGATATTTGTTCTCCGAAGAAGTGTTCTGTGTACCTTAAGTATGTAGGGGAATGTTGCAGCTTGCAGTCCACATAGCTTCCAGCTATAGACAAATGCCGATCTGGGCCAAGTGTCACCACAGGACATTGTGACATCTACAGCCGAATGGGCATTGAAAGGGCTCTTCCTTCAGAGCAAAAAAATAGGTTTTAAAGTGCATTAAACAAAAAACAGTTGCTCTTTCCTAAAAGCAAGTTTGTTCCTCATTTAGCAACAATTGTGGTGTGTATTAATACTTCTCTAATTCAATATTACATTGTAATTAAATTTTTTCTTCCAAGAATAGGATAGATTATGCTTTGTCTAATTTATTCTACTTTAGTCAATTCCTCACCTCCTCACCTGTTTTTGAAACAGTTTTATTAGTATAATATTTAAAACCTAGTTCACCACTTTTAACTCCACCTCTTTTAGCAGCACAATGTGTCTTGATGCTTGTCTATTTACCACTTCTCAGTCTAGACCATGAACAGTCATTCCTCTAAGTCTTTGTTCTTATCTAATTTATCTTTCTTTTTCTTTTAGGACCACACCTGGCAAATGATCAGGGCTTACTCCTGGATATGTATCATTTCTTGAGTTTTAAATGCTATTCCCTCTTTCTGTTGAACGGATACAACATATTTCTCAAGTTCCTTCCCAGATTTTTTCCATCAAATTTAATCATTCCTTAGTCTCTATTACTAATGTACAATCTATTTGATATATTTCCCTCAGCCTTACATTTTGGTGAATACTTATTTATTTTTAATTTGATTAAAGTACCATGATTTAAAAGTTGTTCACCATTGATTTTAAGACATACTATGTTCCAGCACCAATCTCACCAGCAGTGCCATCACATGTTTCTAGGATGGCTCCCTCCCCTGCTCTCCCCACACTCAGCCTGCCATATATATTTTTTTAGTTTAGTTGTTGAAATTTGAATCTCTTTTTTTTCAGTGTTATCTCCAGCTTTCCACATCCACCTTCAAGCTTATCGGTATGATACAACCAAGATTCACTTGTCACTTGTCTTCCCGTTGTTCATCAATTATCTCCATTGGGCATCAGTAACATCTCCATTCATTGGGAATGAGGTCCATTATTGTCCATTATTTTTACTGAGTACAGAGCCATGAGTAACCCCTCAGTAATGCCAAGTATGACACAAAAACAGACAAAAAATTGTCAATTATGAGTTTTATTTACTTTCGATATAAAGATTCCTCTATGAGATAAAGATTTCACAGAAGGCATGCCAAGTAAGTTACAGAATAAACTGTTAAATTAAATCTGGAATTGAAAATTCAAGTCTAACTGGATTGCCTGTATTTTTATATTCTAAATCTGACAACCCTATGTTGGGAAGCCACAGGGTCCCCAGCAATATCAGAGAATGAATTCCCTTTTATCTCAAGGACAACACAAGTTCAGCTCAGTTTCAAAAGCCTTTATTAATTACCAATAATAAAACAAACTCTTCTACTATAATCTAAGATAATGGGATTCCCCAGACCTCTAGCTCTTGGTCATAACTCCGAACATGCACTCGGGCCAGGTCTCCCACCAAAGTGGATGGATCTAGCTCAAGTCAGTTCCCTTATATATACCCCAAAGTCATAATCCTTTCTTCAGGGAGGGTAGTGTCAACAAAGATCAATGAATCAGCTTTTAGGTGTAGATGTAGGGTGGTGCCACATGTTTGTTTTGTTTCGGTTTTTATTTTTACTTTTTTTTTTGCCTTTTTTAGGTCACACCCAGCAATGCTCAGGGATCAGTCCTGGCTCTACACTCAGGAATTACTCCTGGTGATGCTCAGGGGACCATATGGGATACTGGGGATCGAACCCAGGTCTGCATGCAAGGCAAACACCCTACCCGCTGTGCTATGCTCTAACCCCACACACAACACTTTTGTTTCAGGTCTAAACAAATGATTATGCAAGGGCTTAGTCCCTTCTTTTGAAATGATCTCTTATGTCGAAACATGGGAGAGAGAGAAAGAGAGAGAGAGAGAGAGAGAGAGGAGAGAGAGGCCTGGTATAAAGAAATACATCTTAATGGATATATATTCATGGGGGAGAAACACATCATTTCATGGGCATCATGCAACCTAGATGGTTATTTACAGGGTCCTTCTTATTTATCATCTGCACCAGGATGATTCTGAGTGTCTTGTCCTCTGTTTACTGAAAGGGCCATGCTCAGTTTTTACATAAAAGAGAGATCTCATTTGCATGAACCCTGGTTTAAAGACATGTAAATAGCTTAAACTATAAGTAGCTTAAACAACAAAGATCCCGGGGCTGGAGTAATAGTCCAGCCAGTAGGGTGTTTGCCTTGAAGGCTTCTGACCCTGGTTCAATCCTCAGCATCCCATATGGTCCCCTTAGCACTTCCAGGAGTAATTCCTGAGTGCAGAGCCTGAGCTTTGCCAGGTGTGACACAAAAGAAAAAAAAAAAAGCAAAGATCCCAAGATAGCTAGGCCATGTTATCCAACAATCCTAGTTGAAAACATATTGGTTTAATCATAAGTGTTAGCTTCTGGGCAACAGTAAATTAGTATCAATTATTTCTCATGAAATTCTACTATAACAAAGTGTATATAGCCACCATGAGATCTTTTCATGTCAGGGGGAAAGTAATATTTCATGGGAAAAGAGGGAGGTTAATATTTATTTGGGATGGGGAGAAAAGCAATGGTTGTCAATCTTTTTTTGGCTTTTGTTTATTTATTTATTTACTTTTGGTGAGGGGGAGGTCACACCCAACAATGCTCAGGGCTATTCCTGGTTCTGCACTCAGGAATTACTCTTGGTGGTGCTCAGGGGACCATATAGTATGCTGGGGATCTAACTTGGGTCAGGTCACATGCAAGGCACCCTTAACTGCTGGACAACTATAGCATAACAACTATAGCTCCAGCCCAGTTGTCAATCTTTTTATTCTCACAGGCAAAATATCATAGAATCAGAGGAGTGATTTGAGGACTTAATACTAATTCTTCAAGCAAGTAGTTCCGATCAGGAAGATTGCAAAGGTAAACCTTTGAAATCCTGGAGACTTTCTGCTTTTTGTGTCATCACTCAGAACATTTCTCTGTGGGCACCTTGATCTTTTTGTTGTCTTGAAGGATCTGAGCCTCTATGGGTCATTGTGTGTAATCTGGTTGTGCTAACTTTCTGTGCTCAGCCCTGAGAATTCATGTCTACCTCAAGTTAATTGTTAACACCCTCTTTATCTCTCACTTCTACCTCTTCTTCTTTTTGCCCAATTTATTAGGCAACAGTTTGTTAATAATAATATTTAAAAAAAAACCTTACATGTTATTGTGTAATAAGAGATTAATAAAATCCTTTGTACTCTCCATTGCTTTTAGATAGCATCTGCAATTTAACTCTAACCTTCTGGGGACAATTTCTGGCCCTCTTTAGGTTTTCTGATCAAAGAGGGTAGGAATTTCCTGTAAGAGTGGGTGATATACTCTGTGAGGGAATTATTTTTTGGAGCAAGAAATCTTGCAAAATCCTTCAAATCAAATTATGTGACCAGCTGTCTTGCTGATGAGTTAAGCAGAATCTCTTATGGCAGAAGCATAAGTAATATGTTCAGGTCTCACCGTTCTGACTACAAAATAATTTTCTCTTTATTCAAATTGCATACATGTTGAACTCCCAGTTGCCCAAAAAGGAACTTAATGCCCTTCTCTTGGACACTCTCATCTTCCTATCCACCATTAGAAAAGAAACCCTTTATATCTCCAAGCCTGAAGCCTGTCAAAATTTGTTGTTTCAACTTCTGCAGAGAAAAGCTCTCAGGAGACTATGGCTTCACTAGAAAAAATACTCCTGCAAAACCACAGACACATTTAAAGTAATACAATTAACTAATTGCAGAGAATAAGGATATGGTCATATAAAGTTTTAAGCAATGTAACTCATTAGCATAAGTCAATAATGGCCACTTTTAATAACCAACTGCAACCTAGTCACACAAACATTTACAGGTATGTAAAGGAATCCTTAGGGGAATTTTGACTCCAGAGCTAATCAGAATAGAATCATGCTTTCTGATAGAAGAGGAAGAGTCTTCCATCTGCCAGCAAAATTCTCCACACTAAAATTGTAAAATTGTAAAGCTACAGATATTAAGTAGATTACTCATTAGGTTTCTGGTTCCTGGAAACTGAACCCAATTGTAGCTCAACAATGAAAAAATATACATGTAAGAAATGTGCTGTGATACAAAGGAACCTAGGGTATTTAAAGAGATTACTCAAGAATCAATTAAGAGGATACTAATAGGCAATAAAAATGGGAATCTGTAGAAATTCCATAAGCCTGTGTTCTAGCTTATGTCTCTGTGATATTTCATTCTTTTTCTCTTTTTCCATCTGTTCCCTCTATTCCCAAATCTTGGTGATTTGACCCACCACAGTTGTGGTCCACTCCATAAAAGCTTCATATGCTTCAAATACAAAAAATCTTTAAAAGAAAAGAAAAAATATTAGTAACCCTTCCAATAAAAGTACAGAAAAGAAAAGAGTTTTAGAAGGGCTCTCACCTTCTAAAATGGATATTAAGGGTTTAGCATCAGTGGTACAGAAGGGGGACCAAAGAGTCACTGTGAACTGCACAGATGCTGTAAGAGGACACAGTACTCCAGAGGTTAGGTAAGACAGAAAATGGAACAGTGTGCTAACAATTGTCGAGGGTACTAATGCCAACCTAGAACTGAGCATTAAATAGAGGCAAAAGGATACACATGACAACCTTTTAATGTATGTTCTGTAATCCATAGTCTGGAGGGGAAGGAAAAGAGAAAGAGAGAGAAACGGAAAGAAATAAAGAACCTGCCATGGAGCTGGGCTGGGGAGGGGGAAGGGAACTGGGGACGTTGGTGGTGGGAGATGGGCACTGGTGGCGGGATGGGTGCTGGAACACTGTATGACCAAAACCCAAATATGAACTTTTTAATTGTATATCTTTGTAATTGTAAAAATAAAAAATTAAAAAAATTTAAAAAATAAAAAAAAAAGAGGACACAGTACTCAAAGCTGTCATTCCTGGTTTATGCCTAAGTAATACTTGGAAATAGAAATAATAGACACATTATTTCCTGGCCGTATGTTGCAAAACTTTAGTAAAACAAACTCAGAATGGATAAGCAGTTTATCCATTTAACTGTTGTTAAACTTTAATAAAGAAAACTAGGAATGAGAATTGTTTCAAAGAAATTATTTCCTTATCCTATACAATTCTTCAATAATTTATTTAGTCTCTAAATATGAGTTTTCTCCCCATTATTTATATGAACTTATATCATTATAAAATAATTTGAAAAGACATTTGATATATAAATTTATACGACTTTATGGACTTTTTTTTACAAGACTTCCTGTGTTTTTATTTGGTTATTTTTTTTCTTTTCCCAAATTTTATTACACCACTTTTAGACATACAATTGCAAGATGCTCACGTAGAGTTTTGGTTCCACAGTGTTCCAACACCCATCCCTGCACCCAAACCCATCTCCCATCACCAATGTCCCCACCTCCTTCCCCCTCCCACACCTCAACTACTTGGCGGGTTCTGTATGTCTTTTCTCTCCTCTCTATCTCTCCCTCCCACCAAACTTTCCTGCACATCGTAGAATGCAGTGCATTAAAGGACATTACTGTTTCCACTATTTTGATGGACCACGCGAGCCGCAAGCGGCCACACAACCTGGGCTCAAACTGGTTTTGCACTGTTAATCTGGTCGTGAGGTAGTATCCCAGCGTCCAGACAGTGAAGGTGGTGGCTAGTGTGGTGGGCAAGTCTCAGTCTCATCCGGCTGCTTCCGGGACCCCCAGAGGTGATGGGCCCTCTCCCAAAACCAGTCTGTCCTCCTGGGAGCCCCATGGTCAGCTTAGCCTGGGGAAAGCGGAGTTTCCAGCTTCCCCAGCCGTGTCCGAGGTCCCGCATGCTATGGCTGGTCACCCCAGGGCAGCTCCTGGGCAGGGCCACCAGGCTCGACAAAATGGAGGGGGAGGGCCGGAGCGATAGCCCAGCGGTAGGGCGTTTACACTTGCCCGGCCGGCCTCTGCCGCCCGGGCTCAATTCCGGCATCCCATATGGTCCCCCCGAGCACTGCCAGGAGTAATTTCCTGAGTGCAGAGCCAGGAGTAACCCCTGAGCGCCGCCGGGTGTGACCCAAAAAGCAAAAAAAAAAAAAAAAAATGGAGGAGGGAGAACATTTGTTTTTTATCCAGTCAGCATGTCAACCTCCTGCCCCTCGATGTTGCAAGTGTGGCTGTGGTGCCCAGCTACATCAGCAGGTGGCTGACTGGAGACAGGCTTGTATACACACCCAGGGCTCTTCCCTGTGGGCCCCTGCATGGTTGATGGTCTGACACAGAAAAAGACTAGGATGAACCCAGAGCCATGGCAGAGCCTGGCAAGCTACCCATGGTGTATTTGATATGCCCAAAACAGTAACAATAATGGACCTCATTCCCAATGAATGGGGATGTTACTGGTGCCCACTCAAGCAAATCGATGCACAATGGGAAGACAGTGACATGACAGCATGTCATCTATCTCAAAATGTTCCATGTATGTTGGGGAGGAAATTTTTGTTCACCTTTTTAGCATGTGGAGAGCACTACATGTGTTTGCTAGGCCCAACTTTTCAAACTCCTCATTTAAGTCTCTTATTTCCTTAATGATTTCAGGTGTGGTTGGTCTATTTTTTTTTTTTTGCTTTTTTGGGTCACACCCGGTGATGCTCAGGGGTTATTCCTGGCTCTGCACTCAGGAATTACTCCTGGCAGTGCTCGGGGACTATATGGGATGCTGGGGATCGAACCCGGGCCAGCACAGGCCCACCGCATGCAAGGCAAACGCCCTACCCTCTGGACTATCACTCCGGCCCTGGTGTGGTTGGTCTATACATTGTGGGAAAGTCATTATCATTTCCTATTGCTTTAGTATTCCTGTCATATCTCTTTTCAGATCTGTTAGTAGTTATTTTACATATTTATGTCCCTTAATTTGGTGCAAATATGCTAATAAATATTAAATCCTTTTGACTTATTGATCTCTTAAATATCATATAATGTCTATGGTCACCTTTTGTCACCTCTTTTAGTTTGAAATATACTTATCTGATAGAGATATTGCTATTTCTTGCCATTTTTACCCTGTAATATTTTTCCGAGTCTTTTATGTCGGGGAACGCCCCGGGGTCCCCGACAGTGTCAGGACAGAGGTTGTCTTCTACCTCCGTGGACGCCGGGAGAACAGATGAAAACTCACGAGTCCGGTGCAGTTCCAAAAATGGCTTTTAATAGTACAAAAGCTCTTCCACAGCACTCCAATATAATGAACAAACTCTAGCTCTGGTCCGAACTTAGACCATACAAAAGAGCCTAAGTCTCCCACCAAAGAGAGAGGATCTCACCCGAGCTGAGTCCAACCCAGAAGAAGGAGCAAAAGGCCAATGAGGAAAAAGCCAAAATCCAAAAGCCACAGGAGCTCCCGCCAGCGGCAGTTTCCCAAATAGGTCTGTGTGTGACCCCTGCGTCTCCGCGGACCCAAGTTGCCCCAGGGAAGAGCGGAAACTCCATCAACGGGAACCAAGGCAAACTGCCTTGGTTTCACCGCTCGGACCCTTTGGGCCCTGCGCTTCCGGGAACATCCCAAAACTCAAAACCGGCGCAGACCTCTTACTACCTATCTTGTATGAGGTACCCGTGAACCTTGGTTCCTACATCCTTGCTACCCACCCAAACTCTGCAAATAGACCAGACACCTACTAACTGTACTATCTAGTCACCCAAGACCCCATATTTGCAACCTACAATAGTCATAATGGTAAAGCAACGCAAAATTCCATCAAGCTCTGTGAGTGAAATCACTAGTCCAGATGAGCCAAGCAATACCAATGAGTTATATAACCTCTCTGATAAGGAATTTCGGAAAGAAATGTTAAGAATTCATAAGGAATTCAAAGAAGCAATGGAATGCAAACTCAATAAAATACAAGAGGACATGGTAGAAGAAGTGAGGAAAATGCAAATGGAAATGACAGTTATTAAAAATGAGGTAAATGAAATGAAAAATACAATGGAAAGCCAGCATAGCAGAATAATAGCTACTGAAGAAAGAATTAGTGATCTCGAGGACGAGTTCCAAAGATTCGCTACACAACACCAGAAGATAAAAAAAAGACTCACAATTACCGAACAGACAACAAGAGATAATCGGGATGAAGCCAGAAGAAACAACATATGGATCATTGGGGTCCCAGAAGGCCAAGAAGAAAACCCTGATGAAGAAGAAACTGTCAAAGCGATCATTGCTGAGAAGTTCCCGGAACTAAAGAACGCTTGCCTCAAGATCCAGGAGGCCCGTAGGATACCAGCTAAAAGAAACCCCAACAAGAATACTCCAAGACACATCTTAATAAAAATGACAAAAACTATAGATAGAGATAGAATACTGAAAGTAGCAAGATCAAAGAAGGAAATCACATACAAAGGAACATCTCTAAGATTTACAGCAGACTTCTCTGATGAAACACTCCGAGCCCGAAAACAATGGTGGGATATTGTGAAAAGACTCAATGAACTGCAGGCCTCACCAAGAATTCTTTACCAGGCCAGACTCACATTCAGATATGAAGGAAAGATACACAACTTCATGGATAAGCAACAACTCAGGAACTTCATGGACTCAAAACCAACCCTTAAAAAAGGTCTGAAGGGTCTACTGTAATACAACCAAACCCATAAGCACAACAAGCACAAACAGAAAGATGACACAAAATCCGATGACAATAATCTCTCTCAATGTCAATGGTCTAAATGCACCAATAAAGAGACACAGAGTAACAAAATGGATTAAAAAAATTGAACCCAACATTCTGCTATCTACAAGAAACGCATCAGAATAATCAGAACAAACACAGACTCAAAATCAAAGGGTGGAAGACCATTCTCCATGCAAACAACTCCTCCAAAAAGGCTGGTGTGGCCATTTTAGTATCAGATAATATAGACTTCAGGCTGAAAAAGGTTAGAAGGGACAACGAAGGCCATTTCTTATTACTTAAGGGGTATGTACACCAGGAAGAAATTACACTACTAAACATATATGCACCCAACGAGGGGCCAGCAAAATATATAAAACAACTGCTAAGAGACCTCAAAGAAGACATTAACAGTAGCACAATAATAGTTGGAGACTTCAACACTGCTCTATCAACGATGGATAGATCAACAAGCACTGAAACTCACCAAGGAAATATTGGCCCTGAAGGAAGAAATGGAAGAAAGAGAGCTAGTGGATATATACAGGGCTTTTCATGCCAAAAAAGCTGAATACACATTCTTCTCTAGTGCACATGGAACATTCTCCAAGATAGACCACATGCTGAGCCACAAAGCATACCTCAATAAAATAAAAAGATAGAAATTGTGTCAGCTATCTTTTCAGACCATGATGCACTGAAAATGGAAGTTAACCGTACACAGAAACAGGGAGTCAAACCAAACACCTGGAAACTGAACAGCTCACTCCTGAACAACAAATGGGTCATAGAAGAAATCAAACAGGAAATCCAAAGATTTCTGGAAACAAATGAAAATGAAGACACCAACTATAAGAACTTGTGGGACACGGCAAAAGCCGTGTTAAGAGGGAAGTTTATAGCTCTGCAAGCATACATCAGGAAACAAGAAAGGGCCCACATAAATAACCTGACTACACAGCTGAAGACATTAGAAAAAGACCAACAAAAGGAGCCCAACCCAGGCAGAAAAAAAGGAAATAATAAAACTTAGAGAGGAAATCAATGAGTTGGAAACCAAAAAAAACAATCCAAAAGATTAATGAAACCAAGAGCTGGTTTTTTGAAAAGTTAAACAAGATTGACAAACCATTGGCAAGACTTGTAAGGACAGGGAAAGAGAGAACCCAAATAAACAGAATCAGAAATAAAAAGGGTGACATCACAACAGAAACCACAGAAATCCAAAAGATCATCAGAGATTACTTTGAGAGCCTGTATGCCGTGAAACATGAGAATCTAGAAGAAATGGATCAATTCCTGAAGTCCTATAACCTCCCACGGCTGAAACAAGAAGACCTCCAATACCTGAATAAGCCTATCACCATTGAGGAAATAGAAACAGTAATTAAAAAGTCTGCCCAAACACAAAAGCCCAGGTCCAGACGGATTCACTAGTGAACTCTACCAAACCTTTAAGGAGGACCTACTGCCAGTCCTTTTCAAGCTCTTCCAGGAAATAGAAGAAACAGAAACACTCCCAAACAGCTTCTATGAGGCACATATCACCCTGATACCCAAAGCAGGGAGAGACAACACAAAGAAAGAAAACTACAGACCAATATCCCTGATGAACACGGATGCTAAGATCTTCAACAAAATACTAGCAAACAGAATCCAAAGACTCATCAAGAAGATTATACATCATGACCAAGTAGGATTCATCCCGGGAATGCAAGGATGGTTCAACATTCGCAAGTCAATCAACATAATACATCATATCAATAAAAGAAAAAATAAAAACCATATGATCCTATCAATAGACGCAGAGAAAGCATTTGACAAGATCCAGCACCCGCTCATGATTAAAACCCTCCAGAATATGGGAATTGAAGGGACTTTCCTCAAGATAGTTACAGCCATCTACCAAAAGCCCACAGCGAGCATCATTCTAAATGGGGAAAAGTTGAAAGCCTTCCCCTGAGATCAGGGACAAGACAAGGTTCCCCACTCTCACCCCCTTTTATTCAATATAGTACTGGAAGTACTTGCCATAGCAATCAGAGAAGAAAAGGACATCAAGGGCATCCAGATAGGCAAGGAAGAAGTCAAGCTATCATTATTTGCAGATGACATGATATTATACCTAGAGAACCCTAAACTCTCTACACAAAAAACTCCTAGAAACAATAGATGCATATAGTAGAGTGGCAGGATACAAAATCAACACCCAAAAGTCGGTGGCTTTCCTATATACAAATAACGAAAGAGAAGAAAGGGATATTAAGGAAACAATTCCATTCACAATTGTGCCACAGAAAATCAAATACCTAGGAATCAACCTACCCAAGTGTGTAAAGGACCTGTACAAAGAAAACTAGAAGACACTGCTCCAAGAGATAAAAGAGGACACAAGGAAATGGAAACATATTCCCTGCTCATGGATGGGGGAGAACCAACATTGTCAAAATGGTAATACTCCCTAGAGCTCTGTACAGATTCAATGCAGTCCCTATAAAGATACCCATGACATTCTTCAAAGAAATTGACCAAACACTCCTGAAATTTGTATGGAACAATAAACCCCCAAGGATAGCTAAAGCAATCCTCGGGAAAAAAGAAGATGGGAGGCATCACCTTTCCCCACTTCAAACTGTACTACAAGGCAGTAGTAATTAAAACAGCATGGCATTGGAATAAAAACAGACCTGTGGACCTATGGAATAGAATTGAGTATCCTGACACCCAACCTCAAACATATGATCATTTAATCTTTGACAAAGGTGCAACGAGTCTAAAATGGAGTAAGGAAAGCCTCTTCAACAAGTGGTGTTGGGAAAACTGGGCAGCAACATGTAAAAAATGAATTTGGACCTGTGTCTAACACCATGCACAAAAATCAGATCAAAATGGATTAGAGATCTGAATATCAGACTTGAATCCATAAAGTACATTGAAGAAAATATAGGAAAAACCCTCCACGACATTGAAGCTAAAGGCATCTTCAAAGGTGAAACATCACTAACAAAGCAACTAGAAGAAAAGATAAACATATGGGACTACATGAGACTAAAAAGCGTCTGCACCTCAAAAAGAAACAGTGACTAAGATACAAAAAGCAGTCCACAGAATGGGAAAGAATATTCACCCAATACCCATCTGATAAGGGGTTAATATCCAGGATATATCAGGCACTGGTAGAACTTTACAAGAAGAAAACAAACAACCCCATCAAAAAATGGGGAGAAGAAATGAACAGAAACTTCAGCAAGGAAGAAATTCGAATGGCCAAAAAAAAAATATGAAAAAATGCTCATCATCACTAATCATCAGAGAGATGCAAATCAAAACAACAATGAGATACCACTTTACACCACAGAGACTGGCACATATTCAAAAGAGCAAGAAACAAGTGCTGGCGTGGATGTGGGGAAAAGGGGACACTCATCCATTGTTGGTGGGAATGCCGGCTGGTACAGCCTTTCTGGAAAACAATATGGACATTCCTCCAAAGACTAGAAATTGAACTCCCATTTGACCCAGCCATACCACTCCTGGGAATCTACTCTGGGAAACCAAAAATACGCAGCGGAAACACTATCCCTACTTTTATGTTCATAGCAGCATTATTCACAATAGCCAGAATCTGGAAGCAACCAGAGTGCCCGAAAATCGATGACTGGATAAAGAAGCTTTGGTACATCTACACAATGGAATACTATGCAGCTGTTAGGAAAAATGAAGTTATAAAATTTGCCTATAAATGGATGGACATGGAGAAGATTATGTTGAGCGAAATTAGCCAGAAGGAGAGAGACCGACACAGAATGACTGCATTTATCTGCATAACATAAATATATATGTACATATTAAGATACCAATATCCAAGGTCAAGTGAAACATATATCAGGAGGTCTTGTCAAAGGTGGAAATTATCACAAACATGTGGGAGTCAGAGGCTAGGTAAGACAGAAAATGGAACAGTGTGCTAACAATTGTCTAGGGTACTAATGCCAACCTAGAACTGAGCATTCAATAGAGGCAAAAAGATACACATGACAACCCTTTAATGTATGTTCTGTAATCCATAGTCTGGAGGGGAAGGAAAAGAGAAAGAGAGAGAAACGGAAAGAAATAAAGAACCTGCCATGGAGCAGGGCTGGGGGGGGGAGGGAACCGGGGACGTTGGTGGTGGGAGATGGGCACTGGTGGCGGGATGGGTGCTGGAACACTGTATGACCAAAACCCAAATATGAACTTTTTAATTGTATATCTTTGTAATTGTAAAAAAAAAAAATTTAAAAAA